>JAPSES010000115.1:1773828-1783852 GCA_029822895.1 Maxillicosta whitleyi
CCGTCCATAACTTTTCGAGTTATGTTGCTAACTAACAAACAGACAAACAAACCCAGGCAAAAACATAACCTCCTTGGTGGAGGTAAAAATAATATTGCATAGTTTTACTTCACTATATTTTGTGGCAGTTATCTGTAACCAATATACAAATATAATGATACCAAAAAAAATAGTTCATATAATAGTTGAATTTCAGAGCTGATATTTATCCATTTCACATGTTTTCTTCTTCATTTCAGTTCTTACATCAATATCTATGTCATTTTATTGACAAAAACAGTGGTTTTATTCATTCCATGTTTCCTTTTCTGCCTGTTTTGTCACATGATACACACGGGGGTTAGTATTTGATTGCATAACCATTGTTTTTGACGATTTTTGATGGTCTAATAATTTTTTCTACAACTGTATGTGCAGGCCATCTGAACTTGCCCATATGTCAAATTATTGCAACAACAAAGCAAAAAAAAAAAACAAAACAAAGGAAATAAGTCAGACAATGAACCAAAACCCCTTTGTGACTTATACAGGGGTGGGGGAGGGGGGTGGCTTCTGACTCACCTTGCTTCACAGGTGCCATGTGCAAACACATTCACATTCTAGACCTGTACCCAGACCCTGGCACCTGCACAAGGCCATTGCACAAGGACCACTTTCACATTCAGGACCGACTGTTTAGTGCCACACACTCTATTCACAGCATAATGACAGAACTGTGACATGACAACTGCACATTAAAAACACGCACCATTTCTAAACCCCGTTCTCACACACCGAGACACTAAGATGCACAGACTGAGGGTGGGGTGACGGGTGTGTGGGGGGGTTTTACCACAGAGACATGGACTCATTGATCTTCACAGGAGGGGTTAGTTGAGATCAATCTCCCTGCACAACAGTGACCCCTGGTGGAGCATCAAAGTTCCCTAATAGGAAAGACAATAGTTCTCCTTGTCACACTCTCATTTCTCATATAAGATAAAATAGTAGGATTAAAAAACAAACACCTTTTTCGGCATGTTATATAGACCCTGAAGACTGGATTCAGATCATTAGTAGCACATTTAGATGATCAGTACACAACACAGAGGCTCCTGTTGGGGGTTTTAGTTATAAAAGGGTCGGTTAAATTAAAAACCTGGGTCTGAATTCGCTGTTGTTCTTTGCAGAAACTGCATTCGGCAGTAAAGTGTGGAACTGGGCAGTGAGAAAACAGAGAGTGAGGGTTTTTTTTTTTTTTTTTTTTGCCGTGTGCAAAGCATTTCTCTCCACATACATCTCCCACACTGTTATGCCATACACCCCAGTTAAAAGAAAGCACAGCAGTCCTCGGTTGGAACAGCTGCAGGAGTGTTCCTGACGAGAATATTATAATGTAACCAGAGATTTGCCCTTCAGATTGGTACACCCAAAAAAAAAAAAGTGCTTTTTTTTTTTTTTTTGACATTTTCTGGATTGGAATCAGAATATCTTAATCACACAATGTCACTGTTTAAAATCTGTTTGAGGTAATGAATAAACTCAATTGGTGAACAAAAACAAACACTTGAGCAATTAATAGTTTCATTTATAGTCCAAACACTCTTTATGCTACATATTCAGTTTAACTATATATACATACACTTAGCTTAAACACCTCTATTTAGGCCATACTGTGATTCGTCATTTCTATTAATAGGATTGCATAGATTACGGGTGCACCTGCCTATTCTTAGACCTGTATTTCTTTCATCACGTTGCTCTCACTGTTGTGCAAAAGATTTATATGGACCTGAAGACCACATGTATAATGTATGAGCTTGGACTTATAAATATATCAAACAATATCAATAAATAAAATGTAACCCGCCGTCCTCTGTAATGTGTGAATTTAACTGCTGACTGTGACTTCTTGGTCAGCTCGAGCATAACAAAAATGTATTTTATCAGGATACACCCAAGGCAGGAACCGACACTTGACTGAAATATGGTCTCAATATAAAATTGTGCTTTGTGCTTAAAGTGTTTTTTTTTTTTTCTTTTCTTTTTTTCTTCTTCTTCTTCTTCCTCTGAAATATATGCTGCTGGGGGTTGGCAAGTGAGAGCTTCTGTCCTTTTGAATTTCCTTTAATGTTGCTTTTTTCTTATAATTTGCATTTATTTCAAGCTGTGTTCATAAAAAAACAAATGCCTTAATATGCTGTGCATCCTTTCCAAATGCTTACACGATGAAGCAGGCTATCATTTGTCAACATTATAAATCTGTTTTTTAATAACTTGGATCTTTTCTCACTGAATGAATTGATAAGACGAAGAAACATTAAATAGAAGTCATGCAGGGAAAGACAGAAAATTAGTTATAGCACTAGCTTTAAATGTATGGTTAGCCAAACATACAGTGATTACCCGTGTCTTTGTTCATATGGACCTAAATATTATACTAATAATAAGAACGATGGTCCAGATAGAAAAAAAATAAAAAAAATAAATAAAAAAGCCTCATAGCCACCTAGGTCCAAAGAGACCGGCCAGATCAGAAGGAATGTGCAATCAGGGATGGTAGAAAACCTTTGATAAAACATTGAATGGGAAAGTATTAGCACCTAAAAACACGGATTCATTTCATTTGATTTGACAGGTTGGAATGACAGGTTTCCGAGAGGAGATGGAGACATAATGAGGCAAAACAAAACCGGTCTGTAGCTGATTCTGGAGACTCGGAGTATCAGCCACTGGAGTATTTTTCATTGTACATTCACTATAGTCCTGACTTTCAATGTGCATAGTTTGACATTTGAGATTTTTCTCACATCCGTCGGCTGAAGGAAGAAAGCGTCTCTGTTCTCTCATTATAGTCGGAATTTAAAGGGTGGAACTATCAATAGGATTTGTGACATCGGGAATATTTTCTTCGTGGCCTTACACACCTTTTAAATACTGATCCATGCATGTGGTTTTGCACCGTTTATCCAGGTTTGGATCTTTTACAAATTTGCATTTAATACCTAAACTTGTTCATTGTATTGTGTTTAAATGTGTCCGTTAAATGTCCAAGATGCAGAGAAAAAAAAAAAAATCTCCTAAATCCTACGAATCACACATTTTTGCCAGTATGGTCATTAAATAGGCTACAAATTGGGCATTAAATTTTATTCAGTGACACATAAGGTAGTGAATTCAAAATGAAACCCGTCTCGGTAAAGTGCTTATAAACCACAGTCGCGGGCTTCTATTTTCTATTTTCAAAACAAACACGTGAAGCTCTGATCCATGAATTTAGCACACCGTTGTCACCAAAAGTTGGTTCAACTGTTGAAAATGATCAGATTGATAATAGTCTTTCTATAGGAATTGATAAGAAGACTTTCTAAATTTATGACATTTTGAATTTACTACCTTATGTGTCACTTTAAGACTTAAAAAGCCTTCAGTTTAACTTGTTGAAACCCATAATAACCCTGGTCTTACAAACACCTCACCGAAATCCTCATACGATGTCCAAACCAGTTCCACCGACTCCTCCGAAGTGGAAACATCTACCAGTACTCCCAGTAGATCCTCTTAGCTATACTATTTTCCTTCAACGAGGAAGGAAAAGATGTTGAATTTATTTGTTTTTATTGGCTTATAAAATGTCTGAAGAGGGACCGTTCTGTTTGAAGTGTTGAACAGACGAACAAAGCCAGAATCCGAAAGAGATGAAATGCTTCAAATGTCAGAATTTGGGCATGTAAACACAGATCAGACCACTCATTTTAGTATCTGTAGAAAGAGTTACGATGAAGTTGACGACATGTTTCTTTGGTTTTAGATATCAGCAGCTATTTTGGTCAACACATTGTTATTATTTCTGACTGGCACAATGGCTGAAGCTATAAAAAAAATAAAAAATAGAAAAGATTCAAGTTGGACTAAACCAGAAAATCTCTTGCAGAGGTCATGACTCATCCTAAAGCAGCTACAATGTGATCAGCAATACTGATATCGCACTCGCTTCATGCTTTACATTTTCAATGCTTGCCGCTGCTGCTTTCACACTATGCGATGCTTGATATCTACTGGCCATGCATCTCTCCTATTTTAGGCTGCCAGCGATACAGTATCCATCTCCATTACATGGTCACAGATGGATAACAAGGCCAGGCCTGGCACAGCTCACAGAGTGGTGCTGTTCCTCTGAGAATACACCCCTGCCATCATATTCAAATGGACTTTCTGCTGGCTGTCCCTTCGCTCGCCTGGGCACACAATAGAGGATAGGGAAGAGGTGTGGGTGGAGTGGAAGTGGAAGTGAGGGGAAGGTGGGAACGGTGGTGGGGGTGCTGAGGTGAAACTAGATGGTCTGATGAGAAGGAGAGACTCGCCGTTGTCTCTTGAGGGAACAGGGACGCCAACAGTGACGGCCTGCAGACGAAGGAATTAGATCATTTAGAAATCCAACCCGGCCCTCGCACACACACACACCGATAGCTCCTCTCCTGCTGCCCCCACATCCCACTCCCCACTCTCCCCACTCCCGCTTCTTGTTTCATGCCCTTATCGAGGCAGGTTGGAAGAAGCTCCGAGACAGTCTGACACGGACACACACTACCTCTAAAGTCCTTAAAAGGTAATTGAGCCTTCCAGCCCACACTGCTAATTTGTGTGACTCTACCCACTAGCAGTGTGACAAAAACAGAGGGAGGGAAGCTGAGGAGTGTTGGGAAGAATGACTCCCTCGGACACAATATGTTAATTGGTTCTCTACAAGCGACAGCTATAAGAAAGGTTGAGGCTATACGGGGGAGAATTACCACAAAGGGCATGGTCAGGAAAATGATAATGGTTAGTCTCTGCAGTGCAACGCCAAAACTACTCTTTCATCTCCGTGTGCAAAACGATAATCTTGTAGTGATTTTGTGCAGCTATTACAATGAAATATGCAGCGGTGATTGCTAAAAGCGAAAAAAAAATGCATTCAACAGTAATGCGGCTGAAACAGAAGGCACTGTTAGGGGCCGCTGCTTACAGTGGATTAGGGCGGGTGGGTGTTTGTGCGGAGGAGACATATATTGTGGTGGTAATTGAAAGATAACTGCAAGACCTCGCAGGAGTCTGCCACCTATGCGAGAGGTACAGATCCGCCTCAAACCCTGCTTTAAATTCACCTCAAGGATTTGATTTCTTCAAATGCCAACACTGTTGGAAATGAACTATTTGTCCAGGATGTGAATTATGAGGAAGACCCTCCCATGAATCACCTTTGGTACCTCTGTGGCCTTCAGCCTTGTAATATCCATATCTCTTCACTTTCCTTCAATCAATAATGAGATGACGCCCTTGGAAATGCAGGACAGGGTATTATATTTGTTGAGACGACACAGGACTGAACCTGTCTTAACCAGATTAACTTATGTGGGATACTTCTTCAGCCTACATTGGAATATGTGAGCGCTGAGCAATGAGGTTCCGCATTCGAGCATTTTTGCTATTCGGACTTTATTTCTTCCGACATTTATCCCGACGTCCAACCAAAAGGCCAAATGTGCCAGTTTAGTTCTGCCTCTAGAGGTAAAAGCTAAGAACTCACCACACTTCTGATATAAGCCACAGATTAATGCAATTAAATACATTTAAATACCACATTATGCTTTAGTTTATTGAGGATCCCATGAGACTTTTAACCCATAAAAGACCCAAACATCCACCGTCGACCAAACTAAACTGTTTATCCACTAATAAGAAATAATAGGTGTAAAATCTTTTCATGGTCATCAGACATGAACCATTTGGTTGTTCAGAGGCTCCGTAGTTACCATGGAAACACAGTCATCTTCTACAACAATGATTCACCAGTAAAACCCATGGAGTTGGATCAATGACAGTGGATGGAAACACTGGGTTTATGTTCAGTTAATGCTGTATTTTACAGAAAAATAGGGCTAAACAATACATCGCAAAAATATTGTTATCGCGATAATGGAAAGTGCAATATTCATATTGCAAAGACGTGTAATGATTAATGTTTTTATTTTTATTAACTTCCTGTTTTACACACCATGAGGTATCAGGATAGTTTTCTCTGTCACTTCAACATACTAGTTTTTCTGGCAAAAAACCTGAAATAATGCTACTGCTGTTGGTTAAAGTTTACAGGTTATTAATATTGAAAAGATGTGAATATTTTCACAGCGCAACTTTGGGCAAGGCCTGAAGAATTATATTTAAAGATTTTATTTTTTTTATGCAGTATTTACTAAACCAGACAAACTGGTGTTTGGAATATTGCTTTGTTAAAGCGCCAACATGGTGGCACTTTAATTATAAAATGTATTAATGTGATTTACACATTGTTATATGTGAATAAAATGATTAAATATTTGACTGTGTCTGAAGGTCTAAGGCTGATTGGAGTCAGTATTTTATCTTAAATTCTAAATAACTGAGTCAGCATACAAACAATTGACTCATTTTAACATTGTTAAGGAACATTATTTCTTATATGAATTTGGTGAATTCTTTTTTAGGTGAATGAGAAATATCACTATATTGTTATTACAATGCTGTACATCCATATCACATATTGTCAATATATCCTGCAGCCCTAGTGAAAAAGTCACCATTTCTTCAATTTTTTTTTGTTTTGATACAATAATCTTTGACTGTACTTTGAGTCACAATGAAGATGTTCATAAAAGCTCAATGAAACCTAGGAAGAAATGTGGTTTTTACTGGGAAAAAATGCAAAATTGACTAAATAATGTTATAATAAATGGTGATTAATCACATAGGAAATGTTAAATACAGAAAACTATTTGGGAACTGCCACAAAAATCACATTGGGTCATTAAGGGTTAACCAAGCAGTTATAGTTCTACAAACAAAAAGCAAACATAAATGTATCTTCTACTTAAACACAAACTACCAGGTAAAGCTGCACTAATAAACACATCCATGCATTAGACATTCATCCAACAATCCATAAATCAGACGGTGTATTGTCTTCAAACTCCCAGCACATCACTAATAAATAGTATATATAATTTACTATTTTATGTTTCATAGCATTCAGTGTTTTATTTATCTGTGCAATTATTTTGTGTTATTTGATTAATAATGTAAATCAACCGATCTTGACAAGCATTCTATTGATATTCGCCACATACCATAATTTATATAAGATTCTATACATTTTAATAACGAATATTTCATTCATATCCATAACATACTAAATATAACATATGGATTCATGTCTTTTCATAACATTCAATATGTTCTAATATACTGTTTTTCACTCATATGCATGTGGGATTTCAGACAAAGTTGTTAGGATCAAGGTTATAATTCAATTTATGGTATAAAATAGTGTTTGTTTTTGTCACTTAATCTACTTCATAGATTTGTATTAATAGAAATTAACAGTCGGTTGTGATTAATTCCCATTACCACCTGTATATATGGTATTAAAGATGAATGTGTTACACATAAGAATGATAATACTGTGATATTATTCGTAAATGGGCCCAAAAATCTTTACTTGACACATGTAGACCTAAACCATCCACTGATCTAAACGATTAAATATCTGTTGAAGCATTAATCCTATCAATATATGTAAATAATCAAGGTAAAATACAGTTTTATTAGTTTCAAATCACAATCAGATATGATCCATTTGGACGTTCAGAGGCTACATAGAGTAGTTACGATGGAAACACCGTCATCTTCTACAACGTTGATTCACCAATAAAATCAACACATTCATTACATTCATTTAGCAATAATTTGGTTGGAAAAAGTAACGTCTTAATTTTTCTTTTCAATTTTTTCGAAGTTTTCATGAACATCCATATCTTTCTTTCTTTTTTCCCCACAGGCGTCGCCTCAGTGAATCAGATTTGCATATTGATTTGGCAGGTTTTTACATCTATATGATCTTTGAATTAAATATAGGAAAATACATTATTTACACCAAAAAAAAAAAAAAGCAAAATACAGAGTATAATACTTAAAAAAAAAATGTTGTTAAATCAGTTAAGATAAGTAGAAATACAGGGAAAAAATGTATTTGGGAAGTGCCACAAAAGTAGCACTGGGTCTTGGGTTATGGTTTAATGCATGAGTCATATTTGTAAGTTTTACTTCATTAAAACATCCAAGTATACGGATAGTCCTCGGGTTATGACGTACCTGACTTACGTTATTTCGACTTTACGACACCGGGGTCTTGTCCACCATTACTGTACAATGCTGAAATCCCTTCCACCGTTACTGTACATACGTACTGTATACTGTGTGTATAGTATGTTATTTTTTACTTTATTTTATTAATATGAAGTATAATACTAGTCTGGACGAAAGACGATGATGTGTACTATTCGACAAATGGAAGTTAGTAGTTTTCTTTCGCGAATCCATCATGGTGGCAGCAGATGCGAAGCTATCTTTCGAAGAAGCTCTGGATAGTGTTCTAAATAGTTTAGAACGTAAGTTCACTTTAAAAGATGACCAGCGTTTAGCGTTAGAGTCGTTTACACGCTACACACGTCATCGCACAAGGCAGCATGGGTTCTCCCCAGCGAGTGATAGACATTCGTACCGCCCAATCAACGGCTACGGAGAAAATGAATGGGTGGTCTCCAGACTAAATCTCACTTGTGATTTAGTCTGGTGCTCGCCAGACTAGTATAATACATGTATTTAGATAATTATTTAAGGGGTATTTAGGGGTACTAAAGGCTTAATTCCGACTTGTGCGGAAATTCAGGTTATGTCGACAGCGTAGAAACGGAACTCCTTCATAACTTCATAATGAGGATTAACTGTATCCTGCGTTACAGCTCATATTATAATGAAAAACCTTATAAAAAACACATGAAAAACTAAACTTCAGGAAGGGTATGTGATGGACAATGTGGACGAAACCCAGACATGACATTCAGTTCCTCAGGTCGACACGTCCTGCACCACTGTGGGTTAACCGACGCAACTTCGGATGCTTATTAAAATATTCTCTGTATACGAAGCAAAACCAGGCAGGACACTAGCATGTGCTACCAGCTCTGGACAGACAAACAGACACGTTCACACATTAATTTATCTCCTGCTGTTTGTGTTTCTGGACATCGGCCTGACATCAGCAAACAGCTGGCTGTAGATCTGGCATCGGGCCGACGTGGCACAGACAGACCCAAGGCGAATCTACATACTGTTTACTCAACTCTCAGAGCTCACAACACAAACCATGTTTTCAGTCTGCCCCCCACCCCCGCCCGCAGATGATGTGGTTGTTACATTTGCTGCATATACTGCAAGTTTATGATTATTGTGTTTTTTTTTTTTTTCTTTACTTCTCTGTGTGCGTCTGTGTAAGTGCATCCACTCAGGCAGATTCCACTCAATTATGTGAAAGTGATGATAAAATAAAAATGTGCATCTCCTACTCTGAGGCCGATCCAATCCACATCTCAATGCATTGGATGACTTAAAGCAACCTATGACGTTAGTACCAATGTAATATGACAATGGGAAGCAATGCAGTTTGATTCAATAGGACATGATCTAAATGCAAATAATATGACACAGTCCAATTCAGGATGGTGCAGTTAATTCAATTCAATTACACTAGTATGACAAGGCGAAGGAAGTTTATTTGTACTGTACATTTCAACAATAAAGGCTTTATAAAAACAGGAGAACTCACCAGTACCATGTCTTTCTTTTTAAATAATTACATCAGTGTTCCACAAGGGTCTATAGTCGGTCCTTTACTGTTCATTTTTAACCTGTACAGCTGCAACATGTCAACTTTATGTAGATGATGTAGTTATACTTTAGCAACACAACGCAAGGGAAGTTTATTTGTGCTATGTATTTCAACAATAAGAGTTTTGTAAAAAAAAAAAAAAGGAAAGTTTGCCAGTACCATATCTTTCTTTTTAAATAATTACACTGGTGTTCCACAAGGGTCTATACTTGGTCCTTTTCGTTCATGAGCTGTCATTACACTTCACAGCTGAAACTTGCCAATTTTACGCAGATTATGTAGTATATGGGTGCTTCTATG
>JAPSES010000115.1:1838009-1867467 GCA_029822895.1 Maxillicosta whitleyi
GAAGATCTTAGTCTGAACAGCAGGTCATGACAGATAGATGCAATTTTTATGAGCTGCAGTCCACTTGGGAGCGCGACTGAAATATGCAGAAGTCGAGAGCTGAAGCAGAATTAAAACCTTTGCATCTTATCGAGTCTATGGTTGTTGAAACCTCGGATTTGGACGTCCAACTTAGAAGCTAAGAGCGCTAACGGAGCCAATATGTAAATGCATCCGTGTCTTCGGTAATTAGGCTCTCAAACATTCAAGGTACTTATGATCTGCTACACACCAGCCGAACGCAACAACTGTTGGCTCTAGGAAGACGCAGTGATTCACTTTGGTGTTCTTTGTATGGAAAGCACACTCCGACTTAATCACTAGTGCTGTACATAATTGATTGAATGAACCTGATTGACTTTTCCACAAGATGCATATTTCAAACGGTTTCCAATGAGATACCATATGTTTAGACGCAACATCCCGATATTCGACAGCAGGCACAATTGGTATTCTCCTCACAGACGCCGGCGCTCATAATGTCAGTTTTTATGGGCTTCACAGAAAGAGACGCTAATATCCCCTACATGATGAGTGTAAGCATTACACGAACATAAAAATTCACGAATCAGAATGTAAATCAGAGTGTTTAGCGATGTCAGTGCTGCATTAGCAACAGAAGCTGGTTGAATGTGTAATTTTCCTAGTTTATTGATGAAGCCTTGCGCCACTGGGACTGTATGTTTAAATACTGCATGTGCAGAAGCTGGAGTAGATGGGATGTTTAAAGATGACGGGAAATTAAAATGTATTAAATGAGACATGTGAGCGCTCTATAGCTTTGGACAGGAGATTTGTAGCAGTGTTTCAAGTGATTAATTGGGCAAAGCTGGGGGAGAGCGAGGAATCTTCACAGTCACAGAAGTGGATTTTAATTTTTTTTTTAACACGTTAATTCTTATCGAGCAGCAGTAAGACATGTTCTACATAATGTCAGGCTCTTTTTCAGCCTAAACTACCATCAGTCAGAGGTATAACCTATAATTCGGCACCAGAATTTGAGGTGATTTACATCAGTTCATGACATACAGTAGAAAAGTAATGTCAAAAGTAGTATTTGATTAGACTATTTTAAGTGGAAGACTGTTTTTCAGGAATAAATTTGTTTACAATATATTTTCTATTAAATAAAATAGGACTGAAATATCTGATGATAGCTAGATAGATAGAGGAAAATTGCAATGTGTTACTAAAACAGAAGAAAAAAGACATTAAAAAAGACATGGAAAACCATTAGTATATTAAGTTGAATGTGTTTGTTTTAAATATACTTTGTTCAATAAATATTACAATTAAATTAGCAAAGGATGAATATGTTTTGTAAAGAAAACTTGCTGTTTTTTATTCATTGCATAATAAAACCCCATCTGACATTTGTAACAAACCAAAATCATAAGAAAATTAGTTTTAGCTTGGTTTTAATTAGAAGTGGAATAATGTATCAACATCATTGATGATATAAATAAATGACAGCATTGATACATTGCAACATGAATATTCAATCCTAAATTAACACGTACAAACTACAACTTCATCCTTAAAAGCCTTAACATGGTTGGTGTTCAATTATTTATTTATTTAACAACTCTTATGGTAATAATAGATTTAAAAGTAAAACAATATTGTCCACAAAGTAAATTGAGTAAAAATCTGGAGTATTACATAGTATTTTGCATATATATATATTTATGGAAGTAAATACATTTTTCTCGTCGCTCTTCCTCCTAAGATGCAGAATCGTAACATTTGTTGCATTTAAATAATGCAACCTGCTGTTCAGACTTAATTCGCATTGCAAAATATCAGAAACACATGAGATTTAGGATCACATAAGACAGTGGCCAGGGTCGGATTTAAAAAAAAGAAAAAGATCGGATTTGTGCTGTTCAAACAGTCTTATACAGTCGGATACAGGTAACATAGGCAAAAATAAATAAATAAATAAAAACAATGTGATTTGGGTCATATTTGTCTGCAGTCTGAACATAGCCAAAGACTTGATTCTAAAAACCTCAGAAAAAAAAAGGTCTGCGCACTTTTTAGATTTCTTATGTAAGGTTATTTCCGATGCTAACGGCTAGTACGATAACACTTCTTTCTAGTGCATTTGCAAACTGAAAACCGGTCGTTTGTGCACAGACATGCGTGTAGAACTAAATGATGTCCCAGCAGTTTTTTTTTTTCTTTCCAGATAAATAATACAAGTGTGTTGCTAATTACACTCAACACTAGCCACAGAGGAAAATCAAGAGCCAAAACTCTGTTTATTAATAGCAAAAAAAAAAGTAAACACTACCTTTTCTCATTAGGCCTACACCGCATAAAGTTTTAAAGTTTGGTGATGAGTACACTGAGGCGTGACTTTACTTTTCATGCTGGGGAATATTAAGTATCTTGTGTGGGGGAAAAGTTCAAACATAAGGTTAAAAGATTAATTGGATAAGTTGTGGTATTCATTATAGGTGAGTTCCATATCAACTAATCAGTAATGAACTAAATAATATACATTTAAAAAGGATCGACCTCCTGAATCCACAGCTGTGGAAGAACTAGAAAAAGGGACGACAAATGGGTGGTAAGAGGTCTTTAATGCGCGGTATTTACGAATTGCCATTTACAGGTAGTCCTCCGGTTACGACTGAGTTTGGTTCCTACGCTGTCAATGTAACCCAAATTTCCGCATAAGTCAGAATGAACCCTTTAGTACCCCTAAATCTCAAAATAACTATCAAAATACATGTATTATACTTCATATTGATAAAAGTAAAAAACAATAAATAAGACAATACGTAGGTATAGTAATGGCGGACAAAATTCCGGCGTCGTACAGTAATAGCAGACAAGACTCCGATGTCGTAAAGTCGAAATAATGTAAGTCGGGTACGTCATAACCTGAGGAATACCTGTATATGTGAATAGATTCATCAGTAGATCTGAATAAAACACGTATTAATTGTATTTGTTGTAATATCATCACCTTGTATCAACAGTATCCAAGTATTTTCAGTGCATAACATGTACAAGTTCAACAAACTAACAAAACTGTTCGGCTCTTATAAAGTAAACGGAGTAATTGCAAAATGAAAATATTCCACTGAAAGTAAATGTTCTGTAAAAAAAAAAAAAATACTAATTGCCTCCGAGATATAATAGAGTAGAGAAATAAATAACTTTTGGTTAAATTGTTGTTTTTTTGCTTTGAGGAGCTTGTGGGCATGGTGGTTTGTTTTTTAAGTATAGGACAAAAGTACGGTCGTGCATACGTGTAGCCGAATATTTTCATCAACAGTCGGGGTGTCAAACAGTCCAGAACCAGCCCAGAAGGGTCCGGTCCAAATGTGGTGAATTTGTAAAATGCAAAAATGACACTGAAATAGTAACAATCAGTGGTGTCAAAATGATTTTATTTCAGATTCCAAATTTGATCTCCAGTCAAGTCGGATATTAATAATCTGTAGTCGCTTTTCCATTAGGCTTATGCATAAAACTTTGCATATAAAATGTCCAAAGAAGAGAAGTGCGTAACATCGTTTTTTTTCCCCATTAAATCACAAATTAGATCACTTCTTTATTTTTATATTTTCACTCAAAAATGTAATTTTATGCAATAATCATCCTTTCATGCATGAATTATGAGTGTTTTTAATTCCTGTTTTGACATGAAAATTTTTTATTTTATTTTTAAGAACCTATTTTTCATGGAATTCCAAAACTGTCCACTCAGCTGGATGATAGGCACTTCATTTTAAAAGAAAAGAAACATCTATTTACTGATATACTGTGGGAAAATTATGAAATGAAGACATTTTTAATGCTTCTAATTTGATGTTTTCTCAGTGTAACATATCCGCATGGAGATAATATGCAAAAAAAAAAAAAAACCCCTGAAAACAAACATTTTTTGTAATGGAAACACAAAAAAGTTGAGTCGAGTTGGTGATGTGTGAGTGGAAACTTACTGGAACTTTAGAAGTTTGAATAACTATGTTCCAGAAAAAGATAAATATTTAACCAAAGTATTATTGGTCACAAAAAAAAAAAAAAACAACAACCCAAAAATAAACAAAAGAAAACACATAATGAGGATATGGCGCACAGCTGAACCACCCACTACAACTCAGTGGTTTGAGATCATAAGAGAAGTTTACACCACACAGAAAATAACCACCAACTTAGAATGAGAGAAAGTATCTGTGATGAAGTGGGAGAAACAGACACAGTGAACGATGCTTATGGATCAACAGACTCGTATGTATGCATCTTATTTTGACGATCAGCAAAAATGACTGTTTTTTGTCTTCTGTTTTTGTTTCTGTCCTTAACACAACAGTTTTATTTGTCCAACTCTACAATAGAATATATCATTTCTATATGCATCTGTGTTAAAATGTGAAAAATCCCAATAAAAATGTGAGTATCAAAATAAAAGCCTCAAAAAGGTATTCAATTTGATCCGGTATGTCTTCCGTTAATGTGTTTGCTGTATTGTGTTAAAATGTGTCCAAGCTGCAAAAACAAAAAAAAAAAGTAACGTCAGTCGACTCGTTTTCCACCAGTTCCAACTCGAAAATTTATATTGGAATCTGGAACCAATTGCAGCTAAGTTTGCAAATGATCACAGAACATTCAAGCCAACCACACGCAGTTGTTGGTCATGTGTGCGTCGCCCAAGAAAGCCTCGCAAGTGAAAAGTAAGCATAAGGACATGCAAATTTAATAACAGCTGGTTGGAGAAAAGACTTTGTTGAGACGAGTGGAGAGGAACGTGTTCGAGGCTCGCTACACCTACACACCTCGCTCCTCAATTCAACTCAGAATGATGGGAATCAAGGTGTTGGAGTCACATACAGTCACTAAATTGTAGGAGTCACGAATTTTTACTAGTATCGTTGTGAAAATGTATTGTACTATAAAATGGGTATTACATTCTGTAGTCTTAAAATAGGCATTTTAAGACTACAGAATGTAATACCCATTTTATAGTCATATAAAGGAGTAATATTTTGCTTTTTTAAATGAAATTATGCATTTTCAATCATTTCCCTGTGGTCTACATAAACTGTAAATGTTCTGTTTGGGTCTGAATTCTTCATTAATTCAACTCCACAGGTTCATCTTCAACAATATTTCTGAGTAATGACACCAGTTATTTTTGAACGCTGGCCCTTTAAATGCAAACGAGCCGCTTCATGCTCCGCCCCCTCCAGGTTGTTGACCATGCTGCTCGGTCCCATTCAACCAACAACTGAACATTTTAGGTAATCGACTAAAAGTTTGGACATATTTTCAGTTTTTACTACCATCACTGCAGCTGATGAACAATTATGTCGAACTCAGAGAAATGTTCGTCTGAAGTCTGGACCGTATATGTGCAAATGTTGTGACATAACTAGCTATAAAACGAAACAAACTAAGAGCAAATTAAAAAAACATTGTAGAAATCCACTTGAAATTTCCTGGAGTTAATCTAAAGATAGTTTTGCAGTTCAAAATCAAACCATATGTACTATTAAGGTCCAAATATACAAGTAAATTAATAAACTAATAAAGGTGGGTTCAGATAAATACGACCCTTTAAACGAGCAAAATCGACTATTTCAAACCATATTAAATAATGCGGTTTTAAATTCTCTACTTCCTAAAATTGGTTGGAGTAGGTACAAAAATAACTGTATCCAAGTTGTTTCAGTGAATGATGTTGATCTGAGTACCGTACTTTCCGGACTATAAACTGCTACTTTTTTCTCGCTGTGAACCCTGCAGCTTATACAACGATGCGGTTCGAGTATAGATTTCAAATTCAAACTTCATGAACTATTAGGGTCCAAATACACAAATAAATGAACCGAAGACTAATAAATATGGGTTTAGATAAAAAGGAGGCCTTTAAATTTAACTTGTAGAAACCTATAATCTGTTGAGTGGTACAATGTCTGAATCACATCTGTAGAAAATGCTACAAAACGTGCGAAGGTTCGCAGTCCTCCTAACCAATGTAGCAAATCTACGTAATCTTAGAAATGAATTGTGTTGCATTTGTAATAACATGGTTCTAATGCATATTAATAGGATATTTTAAAGCCTATGGTTAGTTTTACTATGATAGACTGAGACGGAACTTGTACCCGCCTGTAATTTCCACCTCATGATTCTTTCCAAAAAGGAAGCGCCCAGCAGGTAAACTCGAAAAGTGACCTCCATCAGTTTACCCTTCTACTGCAGCCACGAGACGCTCCCTCAAGGTTTAAGAGTTTCTCAGGCTCAATCCTGAGTTATCGTTGCTTTGGATCATGGATAAAGGCAACAATTGATTCATTATCTTTGTGCATCAGCTCCCGGAGGCAGAGATGGATACTTGTCGGAGAGTTGGTAGTTTAATGGACAAAATAGCCAAGGTCACAGCCGACAAAGACGACGAGAGAAAGATAAAAAAAACAAAGGGGATCGGGCGTAATATGTCAACGATCAAACCGTTAAGATGATGAAGAAACATTTTTCTAAACGACGGAGGTGCTTTCACAGCGTTAATCCTCGGTAACCGACCGAGGCCAATGGGCTGACTTTGCTCATCGAGTCGTCTCTTTTGATGCGGGGGTTTCGACAGCTTCCTCGGACTTTACTCTCGTCAGCCGTACGGCCTATCAAATTGATTGCGTTTTTCCTGGTTACTATCTTAGTACTCAAACAGAACTTTTTTTTTTTATTATTAAAATGAAGTGAACGGCTCATCTCCTTTCCACTCCAGTTGTACTTCGAAACCAAAAAAAAAAAAAAAAAGCCATGTAATTTCTAGCGGAACTCTATATTCTTTTATGCTGTTAATCAGAATTCTTGGATCCCGTTTCACTTTCTCAATAGACAGAGGGAGATCCATTTTCTAGTTCAAGGGAATTCAAATAAGGAGGGGAAACGAGAGGCTTATCTGATCAGAACTGAGGTCTTTGAACAGAAATGCTGACATGATCATTAAATTGTGGCACAAAGAGAGACAGTAATATAGCACCGTACTGATACTTTTGTTCACCTATTGGTAGAATAATAGATTAGAAGGACTAACATGCAAAGCTTGCAATTTTTCTTATCCAAACCCTTGTGATCAGTGTGTTCCTTTGACAGTTTTGATAGAATATTCATGCTGTGAATTCTTAATATGCTTCTTACCCCTTTTAACCCCTTATGCAGCAAATGGGTTTGACCACGTTAAGAGGGTTTCACGCAAATTTGGTTCTCCTGGCACTTTTTCTTGCTTTAAGCGCCACTTTCTACTTTGTCTGCAAGACTCTTTTCTTCTTACTATGTAGAGACGGAATGTAAATTTAAGACCAAACTTAAAAAAAAAAAAAAAAACACCAGAGCTGAGACAAGTTTTGCGTCACAGAAATCAATATATTATAGACCAAGTGTGGAGTCGACTCGTGCACTTCATCAGAGGTGATTTGTTAATCCTTCCACATCGCGCTAACGACTTCCTGGAGTGCCAACCATCACACGTCACATCTCATCCTCCCACGTCTTCAGCCAAGTGTCACATCCTGTTAAATGAGTGAAGCCGCCAAAGTACGAGAGTGCCCACCGGCGTTGTTTCCTGCAGTCGGCTCGCTAAGACAACTGGAGTTAATCACAATCCGAAGTCCGGACGCGAGAGGAAAAAAAATAAGTAAGTTGTGTGAACATGGGGGGAGGATTAAAGGGATGTTTTCGCATCATGACAACTTACTAAACCAGAAATGAATGAGAGCTCGGTGAAGTTTTGATGAGTGTGAAAATTATGCAGATTTATTTTCATTTTCGTACTTTTATGTTTTAACCCTTTCATACATATGATATTCTACAGATGTTCTCTTGTAAATTCATGGGTTTTATTGTTTTATTTGTACTGTAATTCAAAGCATTACTGTAACTTTGCTGTTGATAAATTAAACTCCAGGAACATATTTGAGTGTAAATCAGTTGCTAATTGCTATTAATCTGTAATTAACTGTTTTCTTAATTAAAAATGTTTAGTTACTTGTATTAAAGTATGTGAAAATGAGAGAAACTTGTTTTTATTTGATAGTTTTCACTCCAGTAGACAGCTGTTCAAAGATACTGAGAAACAAAATTTTTGGCCCAATTGACCCCATTGTTAACGAAAATTTCAAAGTGATCCAGAATCCAGGATTTCTTCCGGATCACCACCAAAGGGTAATTATATCTTCCTTGTGCCATTGCCAACAAATCCTGAAAATTTCATCAAAATCCGTCCATAAGTTTTTGAGTTATGTTGCACACAATCAGATAAACAAACGCTGGCAAAAACATAAGCTCCTTGGCGGAGGTAAATATAGACGATGTAGTGTCAAAGTAGAGAAAACTTTAAAATGTTGTTTTATTTTTACATCAAGTTTCATGAAGTTACATGATGACATTTTACTCACTGTGACTTCTTGAACCTGCTCTCTATTTCTAGACCACCTGTTTTGTTTTTTTTACAGTAAAATTAGTGTCACACCTCAATTTTTTTTTTTTTTTCTTGAATTTTCAAAGTTGTTTAGCGGACCTATAATATCATTTTCTGAAATTATGAAGCAAATCAAACATGGTCAGTTGTGAATTTTCTCAAAATTCCAGTGATTTGGAACAAAAACACCCATATCCTTTTTGTTTTTGTCAGTGAAAATGCAAAAAAAAAAAAAACTCACCCCAAAGCCGTAACATGTGTTGTAAATACAGTATCTGTAGAAATACTTACAATATGATGCCGTTTTGGTTCAGATCCAACATGAATCATGTGCTTTGGACCAACATGTTCATCATCCAAACATAAAAAGGAGAGAATGTCTTTCGGTAAAAAGGTGTTCCGTCCCTCCAGTAAAATTCACAGAGTTGTAGAATCAATGCCAAGGTGCATTAAAGCTGTTCGGGGGCACCCAACTAAGACACTTTATGTTGGTCTTTCCTATAATTTATCACCTGTCTGTACAGTAGATGCAATATATCAGGGTGAGAACTACAAGGCAGCCAAAGGGGAGATCTCCTAAGAATATGTGAGCCTCCTGGAGAACATGATTTGTTAAATTCTGACAATATGCTATTTTTACTGCAGATTTCTCAGGATAAAGGATAAAACCACTAGTAGTAGGATGGATGGATGGATGGATTTATGATGTACTATGCTCGATCCTCTTTAATAATAGCTTAAAGTTAATTAAAAAAAATAAAGGATTGTTAAGTGCTTTATCTTTATGTATATTTAGTACTAGATATACGAACACTTTGGGGACTAAAAACCTGGTTTTGAGCCTAAAAAAATTTAAAAAAAAAATACTCAGATTGAACATCATTCACTGAAACAACTTGGATACAACATGTTATTTTTGTACCTACTCTAACAAATTTTGGGAAGTAGATAATTTAATAAGGTTTGTAACTGTCGATTCTGCTCATTTAAAAAGGGTCATATTTATCTAAACCCACTTTTATTAATCTTTGGTTTATTTTATTTGTGTATTTGGACCCTAATAGTTCTATCTGTATATTCATTTTGGGAAAAAAAACTCAAGTGGACTTCTACAACCTGTGTTAATTCCTCTTTAATTTGTTACATCTATAACTAGTTATGTCACGATATTTGCACATAGTATAAGGTCCAGACTTCTGACGAACATTTCTCAGCAGCAGCAGTTGTAGTAAAAACTAAGAATATGTCTAAACTTT
This sequence comes from Maxillicosta whitleyi, assembly GCA_029822895.1. Lineage (NCBI taxonomy): Eukaryota > Metazoa > Chordata > Actinopteri > Perciformes > Neosebastidae > Maxillicosta > Maxillicosta whitleyi. The sequence goes on from JAPSES010000115.1 coordinate 1,847,745, forward strand.
AAGCTGATTACCTAAAATGTTCAGTTGAACAGGACAGAGAGTGAAGGTGCCTTACATTTAAAGGACCTCAACTCAGCTTTTTTTGCATTTCCATTATGAAAAATGCTTTATTTTTTGGCATTTTCCCCTTTTTTTGCATTTTATCTCCATGCAGAGATATGTTAAACTGAGAAAACATCAAATTAGAGGAATTAAAAATGTCTTCATTTCATAATTTTCCCACAGTATATCAGTAAATAGATGTTAAATAGATAATATAGTTGAAGATGGACCCGTGGACTTAAATTAATGAAGAATTTAGACCCAAACAGCATTTACAGTTTAAGTAGACCACAGGGAAATGTGTTAAAATGTATAATTCCATTAAAAAAAAGCTAAATATAATTAATTTAAGGCCAAATAAAACCATGTGTCATGACAGTTACGCCCAGAGGAGGCGCTCCTGAGAACAGAGAGCAAGCTGAATTTTCTCTAATTAACAAAGTGTCCATATTGGAAGGACTACATGGTCAGGAGAAATGATACTTAATGGGATTTATTCGGGACATAAAATGTTTTATTGTGCAACAAAAAATTCTGGGGGTGTGGTCATTTTACATTGCGTCAAAGTTATTACAAATGTTCTATGTTCACTCGCTGCAGAATGACATGTGTAACGTTCTCCAGAGCCTCAGTTTCTTGACATAAAGTGGTTTAATACAGACCAGTCCGTTTACGTAACCGCATAGAAACAAATCACATGGTGTCAGGTCAGATGAGCGTGGGGGCTACTTCAATACCATGTTGTCTCTATCATTAGCATGTCCAATCGATCTTCCTTTTTGGCGCAAAAAGAGCAAACGAATTTTTAGAGAATTATTAGAGGATGAAATGAGGTCGAATTATTTGGGACACCCTGTGTTTAGAATTACAGAGATCAATCATAAAACAGGTCGTATTTTCGCCTGCTTTGTCCCCGATTCTTTAATAATTATTCAAAAAAATTAACATAACATTAAATACATAAAGGTGTGCGTTTTGTCCAAACTAGCCAATTGGAAGAAATAGACGGAACTCTTGAGTGATTGTTCTTCCATTGTCTGGATGTGATTTGTGCTGCAGCCATCGGGAAGCCTGCACCCGCTATTTAAGGGAATAATAAATAATAATAAAAAAATTCCTGGATCCAGACAGTGATCTGGATCACCTCCAAAATTTAATCATATGTTCCTTTTCTCAGAGCAAATATTTCCTGAAAATTTCATTAGGTTTGGTCAATAATTACCCGAAATACTGAGAAACAAAATTTTTGGCCCCATTGACCCCAATGTTAACGAAAAATTCAAAGTGATCCAGAATTTCTTCCAGATCACCCCCGAAAGTTAATGTGTTCTTCCCAGCCCCACACTCTACCCCTCTACCAAATTTGATGGAAATCGGGTCAGTAGTTTTTGCGTAATCCTGCTAACAATGAAACAAACCAACCAACAGACGCGGGTGAAAACATAACCTCTTTGGCGGAGGTAATAAAATACAACACATTTAGCTCCAAAACATTCTGATCTTCAAGTGTTTTTTCCATGTTCTGTAGCAGATTCAGACAGGAGACCATGCTTTGTCTCTATTAAGTTTTCCCATCGTATACATTTAATACGTCTCCTGCTCAGTTTGACCACTGTGTTAATCACACGCAGAAAACACCCACTCCCTGAGGCACTTTTTCTGCATTGCACCCTTGCTAATTCACCCCGCCACCGTAAATCTGTCCTTTAGAAACAGAAAGTGAAGGCATGGAAAGCGAACAGTGGTTTACTTTTAATTTCAGAGATACAACATTCGAAAATGACTTCATTTTCTTTTTTGTCGCAGTTGTAAAACACTTTTTATTGAGTGTATTTTCTGTCTTCAATAATGTGCACTGCTATTATTATTGGAATAAACAGCTTCTCTCTTTTCTTATTGCCCACACAGAGCTGAGCACTTTTCTTACACTCATTGTCTGCCATCTCTTTAATAGAAATAATGATGAATAAAAGCAAAATCAAGCGTTTTACAGCAAAAAAAAACTGTTATATTGTGTAGTTTGTGCACTGCGAAATAGGCATTAAACTCATGTGTCTCTGATACACTTTTCACACAAACTCAATTCTCATCACCTCAAATTCATTATAGTAAGGGAGAACAACGTTGATCAGGTAAAATATAGTGCAAATAAAAAGTATTAGGACCATATGTTTGGTGGCTGGAGCGTTTCTCTGAACGGTCCGACTGCCTCGGAGAGCAGATCTGAAATACAATGTGGGAGATGATCGAGTCTTAGTGTCAATACATCACCCCAGAAAATTACCTCTTCTCTGCTTGGCCTACTTTAATCTGTAGCCCTCTATAGAAGGAATGAACACTCTCTTCTCTGTCCTATTGACAACGTAAAATAGGTTTGCCAGCTTGATTGACAACTTTGTCCACCTGACAAAATGTAATGCAGTCGAGGACAAAAAACAGATCAGGAATTCTTTGGACCCAATCTGGTGCTGCCGATTACATTTTCTCTGCCGTCGTCTTCTTCATTGTATCAGATGGGTCTTTTGAAGTATTGCGGTAGAGTGTTTTATTGTGTGTTTGACGGGGTGTGCGGTCCTCTTAGTGCCGGTGTGTACATGGTTGCATACATATTTTGGTGCGTTAAAAAGAGGGGGGAAAAGATGTTACACAAAGACCGACATAAAAGTAATTAGCATTACATTATACTAACATCTTTGGCATTTACTTGGCACTTTTCATCCAGACTTAGGAAGGTACAAACAGCGAAATAAGCACCTTCAGTCGCAGAATATTTCACAGAATTAGAAAGAGTTTACAACCTTGGTACCATGATGCCTTTTCATGTTTTTGCAGTTGAGCAAAGCAAAGCACAGGTAGCAATTATCAGTGGCGGGGCTGTAGTTATGTGCACATTTCAGGTACTTGTAAGGTCATTTTGTGCTGTTGTGCTCTTGTAGCACCCTACATTTCAGTGGCAGATGTTGTACTTTTTAATCTACTACATTGGCAATAGCTTTAGTTTCTATTCAGACAAGTTTCTGATTACTCTGAAGTGTCTGTGGTAACATTCATTCACTCACTCACTTATTGATTGGTTCATTCTCTTGGTCCTCGAGAGGTTTTATGGGGTGCTGGAGTCCATCCTGACTCCCAACGGGTGAAGGCGTGGTTCACCTGGGACGTATCACCAGTTCATCACAGGACTGACATGAAGAGACAAACAACCTTTCAAGCTCACATTCCCACCTGTGTGTGACTCACTTTAAGTTCATTATTTTCGCAGCTTGTTCCGAACACATCCAGGCAGAAGGTTTTTATCGTGTGGTGTCTGGTAATTATTGTGTTTAGTGGCTGTAGGTAAAAACAGCTCAAGGTTAAGTCGCTTTTAGTTAAATTCAGCCATGTATTTTACCCTTAATACACGCAGACAGCATGTAGCATTAGCACTTAGCATTAACACACAGCAAATATAGGGAGTAATGAGCTGCCATTGAAAGTATCCAGAGACCAACCTTAGATCTTCATCAGCATCACAGACAAGGAAATTAATTTATATAGTTATAAATAATTACTATATTTGTTTTATCTTCTGGTTGTGGTTTTAGATGCTATTTATCGTATGACCGTGTATCTATTTGTTTGTGTTTTATCAGTTTTGGTACATCTTGAATTTCCCTCAGGATCAGTAACGTATCTATCTATCCATCTATCTATCTATCTATCTAGGCATCAGAAACCAGTATTTTAATCAAAAGTATTCCATTTGTGTTCAAAAGTGCTTAACCTGTGTTCATTTACATGCTAGTAGTTATTCTTGTTTGTTACAGAGGAGCTGATTTTTTTCCTAGAAAGATCACTACAACAAGACACATGCACCAATGGAAAGGTTTTAAAAAATGGTGGACAAAAAAGTACATGAGTGCTAAATTTGGACATTCTAGGAAATAATTTTGATATTCGAGGAAAAAGTTACATATTCACATATGACAAAGTAATACCTGGAAATTGTTGCATATGTATATATGCTGCTCAAGCTAAACCAATACCAGTAAAATCACAGACGGAGCCAAAAAGGCAGGCTCTGGCATCATTAGAATAATCTTCTAAATATGGTAAAAAGGAAAGGGTCAATAGCGAAAACACAACCCATTTTTGAGCAAATGAAAAGGTCTCCTTCTAAATATCAACTCAGTTTATTTTGTATGTGAATAAACACTTTATGCGATTCGAATTCTGCTCGATCTCCATCTAATAAATGCACACAGTTGAGTCAGAGGCGAAGCTCCACTACATAGACGGGAGAACAGAGACATAAATTCAACATTTCAGAGTACAGAGTGGAAGAGTGTCTGCGGCTGTAAATTTTACATGACACTATCTAATATTAATTCTTATTTTTCTAGTTTTTATAATGTATCTTGCATTTGAATCGGCAGATTTGTACATGACTTTGGGCACTTTGCGCCATTTGAAACGTGCCAATAAATAATTTGACTTTGACCTATACGTACCTGTTTTTATTGGGGAACTCAACACATACAGGTTCCAGTCTGACTGAAAAACAGCAGGACTTCTGCACCTTCTTATGAACCTCATTAACCTTCTATAAATGAGTGTCTTGCGAGAACTATACTGAATTTTACGAGAATTCCATGTCATGATTTGGGACTTTACTAGAATCATGCATAAGAAGCCAAACACTCTTCAATGGAAACACCCATAGGCAGCAATTGTACGTTGCTGAAATTCTAGAAATATTGCTTTAATTTTGTGTAAAACTGTAATGGAAACTCAACTATAGTGTTTCTACGAAAAGCCAAGTGAGGAGTTGAATCATACGAATTCTGAGAATTTGAGACATCAATTCCAAGCCTCCGAAAACAACAGTGATGAGTGGTTCATAGAAACAGACACCAACACAAGTCGCTGTTTCATTCCATTTTTAGCTGCTTCTATCCTCGCTGTTGGTTTTATTCAACCGGTACGTCGACAGTGTTGCGAAGCGAGCAAGTTTAACAATTTCCATGCGTGACAGGTGAAAATCGGAGTGAAAGGCCGGTGCTTTTGAAGGCGTGGGAAAGGTGTAAGACATGAAAGAAAGTTAAGCCACGCATACATCTTGCTTTACACTCTGGCCTCTTCTCAATTCTCAAGTTGAATGACCTGGATGGCCCTCGGTGTGCGTTTCAGGGAATTGAGACATCCTTCAAGATGGCGCGCCGAGATCGATTTCCGGGTCGCCATCGAGCATCGAGGTGTTGAGGAGACAAAGAGGTGAGAAATAAGGACCTGAGAAGAGCTGCGCAGCTTTACCGCCGACGCATCGTATACCATACAAATAGTTGGATTACGTTTTATCTTTAACTCTATTATAATTTAACATTCAATTAATTATTGAAGATGGACAAAACCTCCATATTTATAAAAAAAAATGAAATGTTTTTGTGAGCTCATGAGAAGCTGCTGTTTTGTTTTAAGAGATGTATGAATATTATGATGTTGAAGAATATGATGTTGAATAGTTTATTAACTGTGGTACATTATAATTAATACAAGCTCAGCCTTAAACATATATATGTGCAGTTAAATATGAATTTGCTGGATAATATTTCGGCATGTATATATATAATGGGAGGTTTTATCAACGTTACTGTTAATATTGTACTTGGAAGTTCCCACAGTGTCTTATCTTATCTGCTTGTGCTACAGTTTTATACAGAGAAACATTATAAAACACTCAGTATTAATGGTTACAAACATACAGTATTTAATTAACTCTTATATATGTCCCAATTCAGCCACAACAAGCAATAATTAACAATAATTATTATTATTTTTTTTTTTAATTCTTGTTCAACATTTGACTGATGCTTTCATATTGGGTCAGTGTATCTTTTTGTAATTGGACTTTCTTTTCGGAAACAAAAAGAAAACTAGTGGTCACACCTGGGCCCATAAAATAATAATAATAATAAAAAAAAAAAAACATGTTTTTTGGTCCATTTTGTCCATTTCTGTCAGGCATTAACTTTCATTTTTCTTATTAGAAAGAGAAAATAAAAATCAATCCTTTTTAAAATTTGGCTTTGGTTTGTTTTGACACTGAAAAAGAAAAAAAAAAACACCTTCAAATTAAATTTTAAATTCTTTTACTTTAAAAAGAAAATCAATTAAATGCTAGTTTTTCTTTTGTGTCTGAAAAAGAAAATCCAATTACCAAAAGACACGCTGACATTTGATGATCTTAATGAAAGCTAACACCACTATTCAATGAGTGTAAGCAGAAAAAAAATCATGTTCTTGGGTTTATTTTGAGTTCCATCTGAAACTGGTGCGCATGTGTAACAATGGAACCGTGAAAACGATTGGACCGGAGAGAAATTAGCGATGGTAATGACTGTTTAAGAAGCTTTTAGTGTGTGAGTGATGAGTGCTGTACGGAATAAGAGCTAAGGCTAATGTCAGTTGCAAAAGTTACATGATGATTTAAAAAGTAACTTCTTACTCATTCTGGGTTATTATTGCTTAAAAAAGCCTTAAAAATAATTTTCCAAATTATGATTACAGCTGCACTTCAACCATTTAAACCCTGGAGTTTGTATTAAAGCAGTTATTGTTGCTGTTTATTTGACTGATAACAAGCTGTACACTTAGAAATCCAAATAAATTTACCCCCCCCCCTTTAATTTTTTGGGGGGCAACAAAGTTGTTTAAAGCTGCCTTTAGTAGCTATGGACTACCATTCGCCATTTACCAATAGATTGATAGTCAATTTTAGAAAAAAATATTCTGTGGTTATGTTTGTGTGTTTTAAAGAGGAAAAATTTGTGAATTATCAGTTTTACCAAAGTGACTATATTTGGACATTTGGGGAAAAATGTATAACTTTTGAATGCTTCAACCTACAGACATAAATGAAGGGTTAACAAAACTAATCAAAATCAATCAACCTCTTTAAAAAAAAAAATACACATATTTTAGCTTAAAAAATTATATGAAGTTATCGTCAATTGTAAAATAAAGTCAAAACTAGTATTATGGTCCTAAAATACATTAAATCGTATAATAAACCCCATATATCATATACCCCGTGTTCGGTAGCTCATTACCTATGCACCCGTTACTCCAGATTCTAAATACGACTTAATTTGTTGGAACAGCAGTGATTTGAGCTGCGTCTCTGACACTTGATTGGTTATTCTTCCTATCAGTCACCTCTGGGACACTTTTGATTGGCCAAGTTGGGTGCCAATCAAAAACTAACAAGTTCGTCTATTAATCTATAACAGTGTTACCAGCAGAAAAAGTAAATTATGGACATCTTCTTCAAGGAAAATTAAGAAAACTACCAACATAGATCACCGGTTGGACAAATATTCCTGCAGTTTCTGTGTCTTTGTGGATCTTACTTGTGTTTAGGACCAAAATACTTTAACTGGATTATGTTTATTGGACTGTTACGAGAAAAACGAGAGCACATTTGTGCGGATCGATAGATGACTGATCAAATGACAACCTTCGGAATTAAGAAACGGCAAATTTCTCGCATTTTGCTTTTCTGGAAAACAACCTTCAGAATGGTTTATATATATAGGGACCCAAGTATTAGTCACATGGGTTTTTAGTGCTGAACTTATAGCGGAGCTTATTCGCGACATGCTCGTAAAATTCTGAATATTCTTTCCATCACTGGTGACTGTAGGAAGAATATGTTAAGGGATGCAACTGAAATGAAAGAAATACATCTACGCTGATGTTTCCTGGAGGCAGACTTGGCCGCCTCTGACATTGTCATCACATTATCTTGAATCTGTAGCAAAAAAGCTTGACTGGTCTAACAGCGGAAAATGAAATATGATTAATGAATAAGCGTGTACTACTACATCTAAAATGCTGGGGAAAAAAAGTGGTTAAGTTTCCAGATTTAGCCAGCCTGCTCAGCTCATCAGTGGTCCTGAAGCGAGTTTAATCATCTAAAATGCACAAGCACACAACATCTTGCAGGATGATGAGGGCAAATGTGTCATATTTTTACAGCTGCCTACACAGTTCTGAAGGATTTCCAACTCCACTATTTATGAGAAATGTAAAACATATTATGTCATTTCACTACTGGAGGTAACAAATATATGTATATGCATGTAGATTTGGTGTGTTTTGCCACTAAAAACTAATGTAACATAGTCACTAGTTTATAGCTAAACTCATAAAGACCCAAACATCCAAAAGCTGTTGAAAACTGTTGATTCATTAATCCTATCAATACATGTAATTAATTGGTTCATCGTCTTTTCATGGTCATCAGATATGACCCATTTGGACGTTCAGAGGCTCTGTAGTTACCATGGAAACACCATCACATTCTACAACATTAATTCACCAGTAAAACCCATAGAGTTGGATCAATGACAGTGGTTTATGTTCAATTAATACTCAATTTTAATGAATTTAATGGTTTTGATATAATAACCTTTGACTTTACTCTGAGATTTTATGAACATCTTCATGATTAGTAAATTAAACATAATAAAATAGATGAGTTTTACAGGGAGAAAAAGCTAAATTCAGAGGATAATATCATTATAAATGATGATTAATCACTTTGGAAAGGTTAAATAGAGAGGAAAAATAATTTGGGAACTGATACAAAATACACACAGATAAACACCGGCGGTATTGATCTAGTTATTTTCTAATTCTTTCTACTCACTTTTAAATGCTGCTAATCTTAACACTGACTTATGAGAGATCAGACTCATTAGCTTTGAGCTTTAATTGGCAAATATTAGATCTCTCTTCTGAATGACCTTTTGGTGTTGATGCTGGCGTGTCGGTGCAATTACAGCTGTGTTAAAATATCAGTCTCCTTCAAATGTCTCAGTCATACAACTGTGTAATTCGCTGTATGTCAACAGAATTGAATTAGTAGAGGATAATGATGGCCAGGCTCGGACAGCGCCAATAATTACAAGAAGATATTCAGATGTGTTCCCAGATATTGCTGACATTACTCCAGATGGCAAAATGGACTTAGTATTTTGCATATGATGACTTTTTTTTTTTAATCTTTCTGCTCAGGATAAGGGAAAAGAAAGGGCAAAAACAAAAGTTCACTTTGGTGTAGTTCATTGTGCTTGAAAATGTCACTGTAAATTATTAATTTAAATGACATGAACACTGCTGAATGGTTCAGTTCTTGAGGCAGGTGGTAACCTCCCTGGGTTTTTCTACCAGTATTCAAAGGCAGAACCTGTGTGAAAATGTCTTTTCAGTCTCCCCAGGTGCCTCCGTGCTGCCAGCAGCAACAAATCATTACGTGGACATCAATAAAGCCGTGTGTGTTGGATTGGGAATTGTACAAAAAACACCTGCAAAGACGCACAGTTTTATTCATATATACTGTAGAGGGTTTTCAAAGCGCGCGGAATTAATCAACAGCGTAATTAGCGTGTTAAAGTGACGCGCTAAAGCAACATGTCGGTAAAGCGCTCAAGATAGTGGACGACGCGAAGCACGCAACGGAGCCAGGGGTTAACGATGGCGCTCTTACACTTTGCCGACCTGATCCTTATATCCACTCCCATTAAGTCATGTTGCACCTTTTTCATTATTTTACACGACCTTTACAAAAGCCAAGGTGTAATTCTGCTCTGCTGTGATCATTGTTACAGACACCAAGAACGGAGTTTAAGTCCAAGTAAAACATCGGAAATTAACGGGAAAATAGAGTTGAACTTGGATTTAACCTCATTGATTCTCGTTCGCACAGGTGTCAGTACGTAGACTTTGTTACCTTAGTGAAGTAGAAATTTTTACGGGAGTAATTATTTTTCAGCTGATTTTTTACTTCTTACATGAGGTAAGATTTTCCTTATTAGGGGCAGAGTTGTTGGGTGATATGCCCTTGAGCAAGACACTTAACCTTGCTATTTGCTCCCCAGACACCTGATATGGGGGGTCCACTGCTCCTAGTCTGCAGTGTGTGTGTGTGTGTGGGGGGGGGATGCATGTATACTGTATATGATCTAGCAATAGATCAAATTTCAGTGTGTTGCATGTTTACGTGTGAACCTACTGATAAATAAAAGATTCTTCTTAAAAAAATCTATATCTGACCAAGTGTATTTTTTTTTTTTTTCATTTCTAGCCAAAATATGTCATCGTGCTTAAAATCGGAAAAAAAAAAAACATCTAAAGAGTAATTTTTCTGTGATATTAAAACTTGTTTTTAGACAATAGATGGGGAAAATCTCATGTCAAGAAATTTTATGTTGCTTTTTTTCGCTTAGTTCAAGATCTTTAATTTTTGCTTAATTCAAGTGATGATTTTTTTCGGCTTTTTCCCTTTCGGGGGTTGCCACAGCGAATAACCTTTGTATGTTTATTTGGCAGAGGGTTTTACATCGGATACAACCAGGCTCGGGACTGGTACAATGGTGCATACCGGATGGGATATATAGCGTAAAGAACCTTTCCCAAGGGGTCACCCGGGTCTCAAACCGGGTACCTTCCGCACCACAGTCAGTGGCGTTAACCACTGAGCTACACAGTCATTGGTTCAAGTAAAATAAATAAATAAAAACTCTGCCAGTGCAACACATGCAAAGTTACATAATTGTATAGATTTTTAAACTATTTAATATTTAAACACATGGACCATATGATCCATACATGAACATTAAAACATTAGACAAATGAATGCCATTAACTGTTACATATATTAAACATATAATTGTTGTGTGGAGTTAAAATGAAAGTTGTTCCTCGAGTCCATGTGAACATGTGCGCAAAATCAGATTCCTTACATTGGATTTTTATTATAATATATAACCATTTTATGACAAAAAATTTAAAAAAATAAATAAAAATAAATGAATAGATGACCAGTCCAAAGAAGTTAAATACTAAGGGCTAAAATTAGTTTCGTAGTTCTGGTGATAATCACATGCTAACTTATTTAACCAATATTTTACTAGCGAAGGAGAGTGTCTTTGCATGGTCACAGGTGCAATAACAGCTACAAAAGTACGTATTATTATTATTATTTATTTATACATTTTTTCTGTCTTCTGAAAATGACAACACCCACTTGAGTCGAATCTCCCCCGGCTTTGGCCCGCCCCCCATATTTCACATATAGCTTCCACCGCGGGCAAATAATCACCTTGTCGAGAGGTCATTTTCACTGTCAAAACAAGCAAATGACTTGCGGCTAACAGCTTTTCATATGCATTGCACTTTGCCTCGGTGTCATCTTCTTTTCTTGAGTGAAGCCGCACTTTAGGCCATTTGCCGTAGTTCATCTTTCACATCACTGTGACGTTAACTATGCATGCTAGCTATTATCAAAACAAATCGCCACGGATGGGAAGTGTTATGTAGACAGGTCATTTGCAGATTGCTATGTATGTCCTTGCAGATGTGTTTGTCGTAATTGTTTATTGCCTGTACACCACAATTGTGTTTTTTTTTTTTTTTAACCGTTACTATATATTTTGTATTCAGATTAAAATTGGAACCAAATTTTCGACTTCTACCGCTAAAGGCTAACATAAGTAACATCCTTTGATTCATAAGATACTTACATACTGACAACAAATGTATTTTACTATGTTATTACCGTGACTCAGTGTTGGGTCGGATGGGGTCGTTCACACCTCAGCCTTCAGTGGTGTTCTATCCGACTTGATTTACCTTTCAATAACAGTGCGTTCCGTTAATACTGCATTTAAAAAATGCAATAGAACAGCGCACTCCATCACAGACGGACAGAGTGAATGTCATTACGAAAGCAAGAAAGCCAATGAACACAGCGCAGCAGGTGTCCCTTCACTACAGCTGCACCACATACATCATCCAAAGCTAAATCAGCAATATTTACCGACATAAATGACAAAAACATACACAACACAAATGCTCATTAAATACATCATAGTCACCAAAACCAACCTTTATTTTCTTATTTTGTATTCGACCAAATCCATTTCTCTTCCTGTCAGCTATTGTGCATCAGAAACAGCTATTTAATCTAAACATGCGACCTGGAGACTAAACCCCCCCTTTGGCCCCCCTGTTGAGCCGCATTTTGTAATAACGGTGCATTTCGTAATAAATGTCCAAAATGTAATAACTTTTTCATTTCATTTTGTAATAAAGTCGCATGTTGTAATAAACTGCCCTGTTTTGTAATAAACTGCCAAATTTGGTAATAAACTGCCCCAACATATTTTGTAATAAATTTTAATAATTAAAAAATGTGGAATTTACAGAATATTCTGTTAATGCAACCTTTGAATAGTGTACTGACAGTAATCGCTAAGTACCGCCACTAGGCTAATACAGTGACACTAATAATAGGCCTAGCTTTTACAAATACTTTAAAGTAAAATAAAATACAATTAACAAACAAATAAACTATGCTTTAGAATTGTTATTACATAATGCACCATTTTCTAAAGAATAAAAAAGTTGCACGTGTATTTTGGAAAAATCTTCTCAAAATGTAATAACTTATTACATAATGCAGCAAAATTTATTACAAAATGCGTTGAGGCAATTTATTACAAAATGAAATGAAAAAGTTATTACATTTTGGACGTTTATTACAAAGCGTGGCTCAATAGGGCCCTCGGGTCTCATCTTTGACACCTATGCTCTAAAAGCACCCAAGATAATTCCATAAATACAAATAGTATTGACTTTAAACTATCAACACAACAGGCACAAGAGATAAAAACACAATAAAGGCTGACATTACACACATTTCAAAAGCAGTTTTGGTTTTAATTACTTTTTAAAAACATCCTTTTTACTCTTTTATGGCACTTGAAATCTTATTCCTTTAACTGTCACATTAAGACTTGATCGTTTCCGGTTCTTTCCCCTTATTTGACGTTTCCCTCTCATGGGTAAATACATTGGAATGAGACGAGAGCCTGTCTTTAGCCCAGGGGTCTCAAACATGCGGCCCGGGGCCCAAATGTGGCCCGCCATAGGTTCTAATGCGGCCCGTGGGATGGATTTGCAAAGTGTAAAAAATCCACAGTCAAGGCTCATGAATTCATTTTAGTTCCACATATACGTACAGTAAAATAATAACAGAATAATCACTATGTTTTCTTGGTTTGATGTGAAAAAAAAAATTCCATTATGTCTATAAATATTGACAACTTCATATTTTTGTCCTTGGTTTAGTGCAAAACATAACATTAAATTATGAAAATATTTACATTTACAAAATATCCTGTAACAATAAAATGTGAAAAACCTGAAATATGTAAAGAAAATTAAGCCTGTTATTAAGTGTATTTGTACATCCGATCCATAATGAACATGTATAAATAATAAGTTGAGGCACATTATTATTAAAATTTCACTTATATTTCATGAGAAATGTCAGTTCTTTTCAGGTTACTCATATCTTTTTTGTTTGGGTAGATTATAAAAGTGAGTATTTTCATAATTTAATGGGTTTGTCTTCACTAAAACAGACAGATTTTGAGTTGTCATTATTTATACATTATTATACAATTATTTTATATGTTATTATGTTACTGGTCCAGCCCCCTTGAGATCAAATTGGGTTGAATGTGGCCCCCGGAAAAAATGAGTTTGAGACCCCTGCTTTAGTCGAATACATTACACATTCCATTAGGTTAACGACATCGCTTCAGCCTGTTATTTGGACTTAGACGCAGATTACATCACATTTTTATAACAAACAAAATGGGGAAATATCCATTAATTTGCATATTATCTTGCCACTGTATAATCAAACAGATTTAGCAGCAAATATATGTATTGCGTTATGAATTATTGTGATTTAAATAATGCACGTATCATCAGCGAGATGTGTTACACCACTCAATTTCCAGCAGCCGTCCTCTGTATTTGTATATAAAAAAAAAATCCACTCTGTACAAATGTCATGGGGAAGTGTGTCTCCTAATTTAGTCTGCACCGAGACAAAATTTAAGGATGCACTCCTCAGGGATCAAATGTTTGGAACAGAAACCTTTTGGTATTCCAACAGGGGATTAAGGTAAGGGGATACTCATCTTAAAGGATAGAATTGGGTTAGGGTAGTGAGTTCTCTCAAGGAAAACTTCTTGTTGCCGTGCCCAGTCAGGCTTATGTCTGCAAATGAACCGAGGCGAGACAAAAAAAAAAAGAAAAGAAAAGAAAAAGAAGAAAGAAATGCTTTTCCACAGCAGCAGATGCATTTCAGGGTCCAGACCAGGACAAAGGGTTACGTAAACACGATTGGTCAGATGTATGATTCCGAAGGCTGCATCCATGAAATAGAAGCGGCGGTCATTTTCCAGCGCTTTCTAACAACTGATGTGTTACCGGTTCGGAAACAAATGTACGACTTTGTCTGGGGAGCCGCTGCCTCCAACACACCAGAGACCGTCCTCGCCTCATCTGCCACTTCCTGATTTTGTCACATATATCTTCACTTTCTCTCTTTTTCTACAGAAGAAACCAGGAAGACAAATGGTACCACACTGCAGCTTCGATGTAAAAAATCTCAATATTTCGGATCATGTGCTCGAAGTTATACCGATGTGTGATTAATTAGCCCTTGTACTAGAGCGACTGGGTAGATCAGTGGTTAACGCCACTGATTTTGGTGTGGAAGATGGCTGGTTTAAGACCCAGGTGATCCCTTGGGAAAAGTTCTGTCTTTTTTTATTTCTTTTTTCTTCGCTGTACTTCCCAATGTGGCCACAAGGGGGCACACGCCTCATTGTGCCGGTCCCAAACCCGGTTGTGCCAGGAAGGGCATCCGACTTAAAAACCTGTGTCAAATCAACATGTGAAGATGATTCACTGTGGCGACCCGGAAAGGGAAAAAAACGAAAGAAATCATCTCTTGTATATTCACGGGTTTTGTTGTTTTAGTTCCATATCAGCTGTACTTTTATTGCTTCTGAAACAAAACTGACGTGCAATTTTATCTATTATAAGTAAATGGGAGAATAATTTATTTATTTATTTTTTAAATTCTGAAAAATGTGAACTTTGACCTACTTTTCCCAAACTGTAATTGCGTCTATACTGGATCACCAGTAATCTATGAACCAAATTTGGTAGGAATTCAACCAATAGTTTTGCTGCTATAGACATTTGAAATTCCACCATTTATAAATAATATTTATAAATGGGGAAAAAAAAAAAAGATTTTAAAAAAATTAATAAAAACTTTTAACTTTGACCTACTTTTCCCAAAATATAATCAGATCAATTTGGGGTCATTGGCGATCTATAAACCCAATTTAGTATGAATTCAACCAACAGCTTTGCTGCTAGAGTGTAAACAAACAAACAAACCAAAACAATATCCCCTTATTATTAACAACGGAGGCAAGGGGTAATAATACAAAAATCAGTAATCAAGAGAATCTTAGAAAGAAAAACAGTACAATGGTTTAATTTACATTTCCAATAAAAGGGTGGGAAGAAATTCAACTTATTTAACCCCGCCCCCTCACTATAAAATATTAATTCATATTTATCTCCTTCCTTTTACATTCCTCTATAATAACTGATGGACAAAATCTTAGTCTAATTCTCTCCTTCACTCAGCATTGGGTCTACGTTGGCATTTCCTTGTGCATTTCATGTGCTACAGAATAGACACTGTGCAAAAATCTGCTTGTAATGAGTCGACTTATTCAGGGTTTCCTTCAGTTTGCAGAGGGATTATGTCCTCTATGGGCTTTTGTGGTTGTTCTTACTTAACAAACAACAAACTGTTAGACCTATAATATTACAGTATGTTGAAAATAGGTCAATGAAAGGAATCTGCTCAGTACACAATTCCACTTTCACAAAAAAAAAAAAAAAAAAAAAAAAAAAAAACTGGGAGGAAACACTGTCTCTACAGGCCAATATGATATTTGTTCCTGTAAAGAATTATATTAGCTTTTTTTTTTTTTTTTGGATCAGGTAACACATTCAGGTCCCTGCAGTTATGTTTTAGTTTATTTGTTTTATTTATTATTATTATTTATTATTATTATTTTATGTATTTTTTATGTATTTATGTTTTTTATTTATTTAGTTTACTATTAGTTTCCTAAGAGTAGGAAAATCTTGATTTTATTTATTTATTTCTCAGTCTCTTTATAAAGATAGAAGAGATACAAAATAAATACATGCATCTTTTTGCACTTTATACATGTTTAACTGTCTTAAGTGTTTTCTCTGTCACCCTGTGTTGTACTATATTTAATTTCAATTTCAGTCTTTCACACTTTGTGTTACATCACACTTTTTGCCCATAATTTTATTGCACAAAAAAAAAAAAAAAAAAAAAACCAGCAAGACCATGAGATTTTTAAGTGTTCATATTTATCTAAACCTACTTTTATTAGTTTTTAGTTCATTTATTTGTGTATTTTGATCCTAACAGTTCTTACACTGTGAATCTGAACCATCCAGCTACTGAAAAACTATCTTTATATTTATTTTGGAAAAAAAAAAAAAGAGTGGATTCGACAACCTGTTTTAATTCCTTCTTAGTCTTTGACATTTATAACTAGTTACATCAACTTTTGCACATATAAGGTCCAGACTTCAGACGAACATTCCTCTGAGTTGGACATAATTGTTTATCAGCAGCAGTGGTTGGAGTAAAAACTGAAAATATGTCCAAACTTTGAGCCGATTACCTAAAATGCTCCACCACTGTACAGGAGTAATGTAACACACAACAATTAAAAGATAAGGAATTACTTTTAAATAAGAGTTACAAGTAATCGGTTACAGTTTGGAACTAATCTGCACAACAATACTGAAAATGACTATATTTCAATAACAAAGTCATACTGAAATGCTTCAGTTTCCGCATAAATAAAGCAAATTAAATCAAAAGCCCAGACCTCACTCTGTCCTTCACCCACTGCACCAAAATATATTCACGTGGCAGCGCAGAGATCAGGCCTTTTTCCGTTCAGAAATGACAATTTCAAGTTTGGGGACAATAAGCTGGTCAAGGTTGCTGTCTAATAAATGACTTCTTGTCATGTTTGCAGATGCTCAAGGTCCCTTGTCGTCCACCAGCTGGCACAAGAGACAGTCCCCGAAGCCGATGTCACCATGATCAAGAGCGCACAACAGGCACATGCCTCAGAACTGGCCAACAAAAGCTTTATGGACGTAAAACCGCTCTATTGTTCCCTCGCCGCCACCCCCCACCCCCACCCCCCATCCCTGTGATGCTCCTCTTCTTCTCCTGCCGTTAAAAACCGGAAGGCATATTCATGAGGGAAGCATAATTAACCAGTCAGGAGTTGGATGACTTCCAGATGGATGAGTTATTATTGCCATTATTGATACTGGCTGGTATGAGCCCTGCTATCTGGGATTAATGCTGTTAGAATTTAGAAGCCCGACACCATCTTACCACTTAGTCCCATGATGAATAGTGTTAGGCAAAGTCGTTTGCACTGACACTCACTTACTTCCCCTCATTTTATGTACTTTGCTTGCCTTATTAAGGCTCTTACCACTGGCTTAATTGCCTATTTAGAATTCTCCTCTTTGTGACCTAGATGTGTTTTATTTGGTGAATGTAATTAAGTTACCTGTAAATATCTTCGCGAGAGCACCATCCATCTCTGTTATGTGGGTACTCTATTTTTGTTTTAATTAATTTAATGGCTGCTGTGTCTGGACACGATTAACCTCAATGAAACCAAGAGAAGAAATTATTTTAGTTGTGCGAAACGACGTATCCATATTGAACCGCGGCCTAATGGAACGGTACCGGTACATGGGATCTTTGGGTTAGTTGGAAGAGATGGTGAAGCCCAGTAAAATAAATAAATTGATGACATTGAATGCTGAAAAAAAAAAAAAAACATCCCATTAAATCAAGTAACTTTGTGGAGTTAAAGTTAATCAAAATTATTCTTGGTTCAAGACCCAGGTGTTCCCTTGGAAAAGGTTCTTTACACTATACATCCCAATAGCCACAAGGGGCGCAAGCCTCATTGTGCTGGTCCGAAGTCTGATTGTGTCAGGAAGGGCATCCAATCTAAAAACCTCTGCCAAATAAAGATGCGAAGGTGATTCGCTGTGGCGACCCCGAAAAAGGGAAAAGCCAAAAGAAATCATTATTTAATGTGACATTTTACCCTGGGTAGAGGCTTTAAGGTGCATAGAATGGCCACAAAATGTTTATCAGTGACATAATTCAATGTGTAAAACTGTTTTTATTCTTGTCCTTGACGTTGAATGATTTTTGCTCCAACCCACAAGGACCTGATGTGACGTGTAGAATTTCCCAAATGAATTTTTCTCTATATTTAACCCTCCTTAAATGGTTTATCAGCATTTATTATAATATTATCTGCACCATTTTGTTTTTATTTTCAGTGAAAAGTGAACTAAACATGTAGATTTACATAAAAGCTCAGAGTAACGTTGAGGATTATTAATCCAAAAATAGAAATGTTATCATTAACTGAACATAAACCCAGTGTTTCCATCCACTGTCATTGATCCAACTCCATGGGTTTTACTGGTGAAACAATGTTGAAGAAGATGACGGTGTTCCCATGGTAACTACGGAGCCTCTGAACGTCCAAATGGGTCATATCTGATGACCATGAAAAGATTAAAAAAAACTGCATTTTACACTAAATATTTACATGTAATGACAGAATTAATGGGTCACCAGGTGTTAAACAGTTAGATAGTTTCCTGCAGGATGAGCTTTTTCATACGTCCTTATGATCCATATTCAATATGATTAGCATTAGTGGTTTTGTATTGTTTTTATGACCTTTTTGCTAATGGTGAATGACAGCTAATGCGTGCATGTGTTTTGTAGATGACCTGTTACCCTCACGTGCAGCTGCATGCATATTTAGACCCATACATACAGAATGTGCAGGGTTAATCCTAATAATTAATAGAAATTATTTACATGTATTCGTGGATCAACAGGGATTAATTAATTTATATCCGTAGATGATTTTAGCAGATGGTGAATGTTTGGGTCTTCATTTACTAATTAATAATGGATTTTTTTTTTTTTTTTTTTTTTTGCTTTATCGTATATTAACCAAATCCCAGGTCAGAAATACATTACTGATATATTTTTTTTAATTAATCCAAGAAGGATAATAATACTAGAAAAACACATGTAATGTGAAAGGAACATGTAGTAAGTGTGTAAGTGCTGATCCAGACACATGTTTACATCCACATGATCCCTCAGTCATTACATCTTTATTTATATGATGATATTCCATCCATTTTCAACCGCTTGGGGGGGGGGGGGGGACTGGAGCCTATCTCAGCTACTATGGGTGGAAGGTGGGGGTACAAAAATTCACAAATAACCTTTTTTTTGGTCTCTTTTTCTTCCTTTCAGTTAAAACTATTGTAATATATTGACAAAAAAAAACGGGTAGTTTGTAGTAATGACATCCTGCATAATATGTTATGAGACTGTTTCATAATTTTTTGTTTTTAATTGGGGTTTTTTTGTTGTTTAACATAAATGCATTTGAGTAAAGAAGAGAAGACGAGTAAGCAAATAAATACACATATATGCAGCAAACAAAGTATCAACAGGAGAAAGTAAACAAACAAACAAAAAACAGAGGATGCCGTATGCTCTTTGTTTTTGTTTTTATCCCTTTAAGATGTTTTATAAACTATGTAATAGTCAATGAACAGTTGCTAC
>JAPSES010000115.1:1885629-1899193 GCA_029822895.1 Maxillicosta whitleyi
TCTGTCTTCATTTTATTCCGATTTAAGACACAATGGTCAGAAATACTTTGCATTGTGGGTTTGACTTTAGATTCGAATGGTCTTACTGCAAAATATCAATTTTACCCATGCAAAGTAAATCAAGATTAATCACGATTAACTATGAAATTTTTGAGATTAGTTGCGATCAAGAAAATGTATCTTTTGACAGCCCTAGATATTTTACAATGTGACTTTAGTCTGAACAGCCAGGTCGCATTTATGTCACAAGAGGAGCGGTGGGAAAAACATATTTACTTCTGTAAACACAATGTGTGTCTGCGTGGTCACGTTTTACATCAGGACGTCTTTTGCATGTGTAGGTCATTTCAGAGTAGCATTCAGTTCATACTCAAAACTGATAGAAATCACATTTACTGTACAATACAAACACACACACACACACACACAAAAAAAAAAAATCCAAATTGTGCTTTAAGACGTGCTGTCTGAACGTAGCCAATGATACTTAGACTAAAGACTGAAAGTTCCACTCTGGTTTAACTCACAGTAAAAATACAACAGCGACATGAATTAGCTTAAAGCAGCACAGATGAGTGGATTTTGTCTTAATGGAGAGATTAGTGACATGTTTAATAAATATAAAAGATGAAAATATTAAAAATGTATTTGTTTGGTCTGTGACAGAATGTAGATATGATGCAATATTATCTATCTAGACAGAGATGCTATTTATCTTATTACTGTGTATCTATTTGTTTATGTTTTATCAATTTTGGTTCATCTTGAATTTCCATCAATTATCTATCTATCTATCTATCTATCTATCTATCTATCTATCTATCTATCTATCTATCTATCTATCTCAAATGTATTATCCCACCTGTTTTCCACTGCTGTCATAATTTAACAGTATTTCTGTTTTACCTAAATATCTTTTTATGTTTCTATAATGGTTAATCCACCAGTATATGCAAGATCGTTTTATCAAAACCATATCTTTAATAATAAAATATAACTATTGTTGCTATTCATACATTTTCCAGTTTAATCTTTTCCAAAAATACAAAAGCAAATGTAGCAGCAAATGACTATTTTTTTAATGAAGTTGCACAATTCCAGTTATTATCTTTAATTTCTGTGTAACTATATATATATATATATATATATAAAGAATGTAAACACTAGACACACTAAATATGGACATTTTTGGTTATTATTTGTCAACAACCATTATTTTATTATTCCAAATCGGTCATTTTATTAATGAATAAAAATGAAAACAAATGAAAGTTGAATGAAATGATTTTTTTTTTTTTTTTATAAACTATGAAGTTATTTACGTTTTCATGACAGGTTATTCTAATACATTTATTAAGCCCTGTATCTGTCTGTCTGTCTAATTGCATATAAAATGTGATTAGCATTAGCCTTTTAGCATTGCTTTTATCTGACCTTTTTGCTCATGGTTACATGTATTGATAGGACCAGTGGACCAACATTTACAAACCAGTTTCTATCTGTACGTCTGTGCCGCCGGTGACCGTTTGGGTCTTTAAGGGTTAAATTAAAAAAAAACAAAAAAAAAAAAAAACTCTATGTCCATCACAGAACACAAAACAACTACCACACTGCCGACCACAGCTGCCCTTTGCATTTCCAAAGGTTTAATAAAATTAGTAAAGACCCTGCTCCTCTGCTCACCGATCTGGCCAATCAGATGGTCAATTTAGAGGCCATAATCGCATTTCATTTGACATCAACACAGCTCTCTGGCATCCGTCCAAATGCTGGATAAACAGACGAGACGTACAGTTACAGGAGGAAAGCGGCTTTAAATTAAGCAAACTTTCATTGACGGGAAGCGATTTGGCCCATGTGTGAGTAGAGCTCGAACAGCTCCGCTCTCATATTAGAGCTGCACTGCAGAGTTTACAAACCACTAAAGCATGCAGGCTGGGGATATGTTCTTTCTGACTATGATGAATTGCCTGCAGCTTATCAACATGAGGTGGCATATGGTGTGAGGACATGGCTTGATGTGGTGTCAATCAAACTGTCTCCGATTTCAATACGCTCGTATGTTTTTCTTCACCCGGAGTAAAGAGTCTTCCCAAGATGAGTCTTAAATAAGCATTAATTCAGCATCTGCATATTCTGAGGGTGGATTTACCGGACGTGAGGCTGCAGAAGGCCGCCCGCCAAGGTTTGACAGATTTAGATTTGTAGCCTTTTAAAAGGAGGAAACATTTTTATTCAAGAAAACAGAAACAACATTATTAGGACCTTTGAAGTTGCTCTGAGCAGTCTCATTAAATCCATGACCTTTTTTTTTGTATGTGTAATATAAAAGCAGACCTTTAGGATGATAGATATACTCATAAAGAGAAGAAAAAAGTGCATTAGAATAATTTATACATTTGAAGAGGGGATGAAAAGAACAAAAAAAAACACATGCATGGCCTTAGTTTTAGTCGTGATTAAAGATATAAACCCAAGCTTCAAATAGATTTATTAAAATCAAATACAGCCCATTCACTTGGAACACTCCACTATATCCTTACAAATACCTTTGGGTTTTTCAGCTGGAGTTTATTTTTCATGAACTAAGCGTAGCCCCAGCTCCTAAATGTACAAAGTCAGCATAGTTTGTACATTTTTTAATGTTTAGACTTAATAAGTTACAGCTACAACAGATAAAGCCCAAGCGGGATATGTGGATTTTATGACAAATTTTCAGTGACATCTACGACAAAATCAATTTTTTTTTTGCTCATTTTCTGATAAATAAGATCCATTTAAGACGTTTTCCCTTTTCTCTTTTATTGAAATTTTACCTCATATGTGTATTGATGCTACGACTCGTTTGATTTCCTCTTTGTTTTAATAACTTTAATTTGTTATTTATTTATTTTATTTATCATACACATAATCATACATTACCCACCCACCTGTAACTAGAAGGGTTTTTTTATTCATTATCTAGTGTTTTTTTTTTTAAATTTTATTCCACACACATCGACTTTGACTATCCATGTATCTAATATATACATACCAATTAATTATCAACATAGAAGTGTTTCATCACAACATGCACGCATTTCAGTGTGGTTCTTTTTAGCTTTTAGTCTTTGAAATGTAAAGATTCCAAGTATTTGTTCCATTTCAAAACACATTTTTCTGTCTTATCCTGCATCCCATATGACATTCTTTCATATGCTTTTCCAATTTCTATCAGTTTCCTCTTCTTTAAATTGTTTTAAATACTTTTTTTTGGATATTTTCCCATCATTGTTTTTTGCAGCTGGTAACTGGTGACGCATTTCCTGCTCCGATTAGCCCATCTGTCGCCAAAGCACTTTGTAAGTAAACTGTTTTTAGAAGTGCCACATAAATAAAGATGTTACTGATTTTACAGTGTTAACAACACCGTGGAAGCAGTTAACTGTAATTAAGCATTAAAAAGGAAAGAGGAAAAAAAGTTTTAGAAATGAATAACAAATGCAAACGTTGGCAGGCCAATCAGTTGAAATTTTCATATATTAATTAACACCAAAGATCGACTTGATTTACAAACTTCAGAGATAAGATCATTTATTAGAGAGTCCAAATGAAAGGGATGAGACTGGAATGAGTTTTGAAAAATAAATAAAGGGGTGGTGGTGGGGAAAAAAGAAAAAAAAAAACCAAACAAATACAACTATTATTATTATTATTATTACTATTATAGAAGAAGACAGAGAGTGAGAAGTTCAGTGTAAATCAATGGGAGCAGCATGTTGTGATATTCAACTGTGTTATGTCTTTGACCCATAAAAACCCAAACAGCCACCGGCCACACAAACCATCTACTGATCTAAACTGTTTAATACCTTGGTTTGGGTCTAATTTGACCCGAACCAAACTGTGAATGCTTAAAAAATGAACAGTTTGGAAGAGTTAAGGTTAAAGTTAAGACATTATAACTGTTTATCAGCAGCAGTGGTTGTAGTAAAAACTGAAAATATGTCCAAACGTTGAGCCGATTACCTAAAATGTTGAGTTGTGGGTTGAACAGGACAGAGCAGCGCAGTCAACAATGAGGAGGGGGCGGAGCCTTAAGTGGTTCACATGTATTTAAAGGGCCAGCGCTCCAAACCACCTTTCATAATGTCATTATTCAGAAATATTGTTGGAATAATGAAGAATTCAGACCCAAACAGAACATTTACAGTTTATGTAGACCACAGGGAAATGTTTTAAAATGTATAACTCCATTAGAAAAAACAAAAAAAACAAAGCATCACTCCTTTAAACATAACAGTGACACATTATCAATAGAATCTTTCAGAACAACAGCGGCGGCAAAAAACACAAGCTGTAATTGAGTATTCATGTTGAATTACCAGCAGGTTATCAAGGCTGACGTGATTAACAAGATGGAAATGGTCACGTGACATACCTCCAACGACTCGCGGAGTGATTGATTTGACAAATTCAGACAGCGATCATGGGTGTCTCAGCTTCCTGCATGTGCAAACTAATAAGGAAGCGGGCTGCTGTAAGTCTATGTTTTAGGAATCGTAGCGCACACGGAGAAGGGCGGACATTAAAATTCCACAGACGCAGATTCTATACGGGCCCCCGAGATGTGTAATACACTCATGTACTCACATATCAACAAGTATTTATTCATTAAACGTTCTTACGCCCCGAATGCATAAGACATCCGACACATCTAGATGAAGAAAAAATGACTTGTGGAATATTGCGCATTAAAATAAATCTTGCGTATATATGTATATATATATATATGAAGTCAACACAGTAATTTAATGAAATCCTTTCCGCAAATGCACCTACAAGAGGAACATGTCCACAACACTACCCAGTAAGTAAGAATGGCGTTCCAGTCATACAATAGTGTACATGTGGAGGGTGATTGCATCTTAAATTCCACTGGGAGCAATTTGACATTAGGTTAGCAATTTGTGATTCGCTATTGCTACATGTTAAATATAATCAGTCAACATTTACTTGGTAAAATGACATGCCTGTCATATATAATATATGTTTTTGGAGGCAGCTATGTTTTTTTATTGTAAAGGCAAATGTGGGCCGAATACAAATGTCTATTTTCATCAAATAGAAATGTTGATGTGCGTTCAGTCTGCAGTGCATCTGGCTTTCTCAGCGTTTATTTTTTTATCTATTCTACCCCCCCCCCTTCCACACACACACACCCTGAACAACATCAGATTTTGTTTTAACTGAAACAGCACTGTGGTGGTTATTACCAGCCGACAAAATGAGGATTTGATTTGCCTGTTGGCGTGTTAAACTAATACCAGCTTCACACAGGTGGATTAATCCTGCACATTCTGTATGTATGGATCTAAATATGCGTGTGTATCTGTGTGTGTGCAGCTGCATGTGAGGGTCACGGGTCATCCACATAACATGCGCACGCGTCAGCTGTCATTCACCATTAGCGAAAAGGTCATAAAAACAATACGAAAACCGCTAATGCTAATCACATTGAATATGGAATTGGTAGAGGATGAAAAAGCTCATCCTGCAGGATTTAACCCATAAACACCCAAACATTGACTGCAGACCAAAACCATTTAACCGTTTAACACCCGTTGACCCATTCATTCTATCGATACATGTCAATACTTGGTGTAAAAGTCATCAGATATGACCCATTTGGACGTTCAGAGGCCCTGTAATTTATTCATACATTCATGTCCTTTATTTTACCTCTTTTACAACATAGCCAAGACAAGACATGTGAAATATACAATGCACGTGTCAGAAATATCAAAAAGTAAAAGCGACAAAGATATATTAAAAAAACGTAAAACACCATCATATTCTACAACATTGATTCAATAGTAAAACTCATTGAATTGGATCAACGACAGTGAATGAAGATACTGGGTTTATGTTCAATTATTGAGAGATTTGACTGAAAAACTTCAGTTTTCATTATTTTGCTATAATAAGCTTTTAATTTACTTTGAGCTTTTATGAACATCTACATGATCAGTGACTTAAATATAGAAAAATACATAATTTTACCTGAAATTAAGTCACGTCAGGCACGAACCCTGCCCCTTACATATATTGTAGCTTATTTCAGCAGCTGTCCAACTGATGTCAGAATATCTATATGTGTGCTGATGTCAGCATAACAATTGTAATTAAACTGAAACATTTATGTTTTTATAGACATTTGAAATTTCACCCATTATTATTATTTTTTTTTAAATGCCTAACATTTTTTATTTTGACCATTTTTTTCCCCAAATGTGATGACATCTATTCAGTGACACTGGCTATCTATAAACCAAATTTGGTATGAATTCAACCAATAGCTTTGCTGCTGCACACATAATGGGCGACATTTCAAATAAGTAAATGGGGGACTTTTGAAAACTCATTAAAAATCTTAACTTTGACCTATTGGTCCCAAAATGGAATGAGATTTTCTGTGGATCACTGGCAATCTATATGCCCAGTTTGTTGTGAATTCAAACTGTAGTTTTTATTATTACAATGTTAACAAACAAACTGAACTAAAAAAGCCTCTCTGTCAAAGAGCAGGGTAAAAAAAAAACCAAAAACATAAAATACAGAGGATATTGTTGTAATAAAAGGTGACATAATCACCAAACAAAGGTTAAAATAGACAGAAAAACTCATTTCAGAACTGACACTGAAGTAGCACTGGGTTTTTATGGGTTAAACTTAATACAATGTTTTTAATCAAAGAGAAAGAAAACTCCCTAAAAAAAAACTCTTTAGAAATATCAGGCAGAATATAATTGATTTTGTTCCTTTTTCCTCAGCTTTACTTTAATATAAAGTTATTAGGGGCTTGTCCTTACAGCGCATTGATCAGCCGGTTTCAGCCCCTGCCGGTGCTTTTGCTTTCCGGGTTTATTGCTGCATTTGGCAAGAACAACATTAAAAGGCATTATTAGCCTGTCACTGAAAACGATGTGGCTGATAAAGTTGAATATGGCACTCAGGCGCGGCGATGAGGTTGAAAACGGAGTTATAAACATGCAAAACAGGTTATAAAATATGTTTAATGACTTAGCATTAACCTCTGCGCTATCTGCCTATCTGCGTTTAAATTATACATGATTTTAGGTTTTGAAAAACAACTCACTAATGCTTTCATGGCGTTGATAGCAGTGTTGTAATTTTTTTTTTTTTTTTTGTTTAATTGAGTTCAGAAATGTGTCTTGAGATAATAAAAGGTGCAAGTGATAATGAAGGTTATGTGTTATTTTCTGGTGTAATTAGAGGTGATAGCTGCCACCATTTTAAGTTATCCAATTCATTAATAACTCTATTCCCAGAAATATTATCTTGCAGCGAGATTTAATGAATGTAAAAAACTATCAGAAGACTATTAAATTAGTAGTGGGAAGATCCACTTTTTTCTGGGGGGGGGGCGGGGGTGAAAACAATGACGATATGATTTTTTATTTTTTATTTTACCTTTCATTTTTAAAGGCAGTCAGTCACATTTTATATTTCCCTCGACAGCCTATATGGTTTGCATGGATGATTACGCCATAAAATAGAAATAGACCCAATAGGAATTTAGTTAAAGCAGCTCTTGTCATTATTATTATTTATTAACTGTACATTGTGCAGCTCCCACACCAAACTCTATTCTTCTTCTTGCACTGTTTATAGTCCAGGCCTCTACATTATGTCTGTGATGTATTGTTAAAGATACTGCTATTGTTATAGTGGCACCAAACTGGGAAAAAAAAAAAAAAAAACTTTAAAAAAAAAGCCCTACCTATTTCTGCCTCAGGAAAAACCTATGAGCAGCACTTTTTGGAATGCCAAAAAAAAAAAAAAGAAAAAAGAAAAAAAAAAGCAACCATTAACTCTGTGTTAAATTGGAATCAAACTACAAAATGATCTTATTTGTAGTTAGTTAAAAACAAATGTAAATCCCACTATCCTGGTATCATGATGTGTATTCTAGACTTGAATGTTTATTGTTGCTACTGATTTTGTTTATTAACAGTTCAGCAAGAAAACTATTGGTTGAATCCAGTGATTCAGAATAGGTCTGATAACATTTTGGGAAAAGTAGGTCAAAGTTCTATTTTTTTTTATGAATGTTTACATTATGAATGTCTAAATAACTATCCCACATTAATAAATATATGTATTCTATAAATATAGTATTTCAGAGCAGGAAGAAACTTTTATTTCAGTTTTAAAAACTCATTTTTGTAGAAAAACATCTATCACACAGTATCATGTCCTGTTTTACATATGAACATAAAAAAATTATGATTTATATATTGTATTTTGACAATATTTAGGAAAGGCTATCATATTTCAGGATAAAACAATGATGTTTAGTTTTTTTTTTTGGTTTTTTTTTTTACTACTATTTATTTTCAGAATGGGTCAAATTTGACCCAAATGGTATGGAAGGGTTAATGGGTGAAAATTCAAATGTCTGTAGCAGCAAAACTATCGGGTGAATTCATACCAAATTTGGTTCATAAATTGCCAGTGACCCACTACAGATGGGATTACATTTAGAGAAAAAAAGTCAAAGTTAAAAAAAAAAAAATAAATTCTTTATATCTTTTTTTTTCTTCTTCTATTTACTTATAATGGATGAGATTTGACATGTTAAAAACCAATTTTGTTTCAAATTCCGTCATGGTTGGCAGTTGATATGCCGACATCAGCACATGTGGACATGATGACATCAGCTGGCTCAATGCCATTATAAGATGACAATACATGCAAGGGGCGGGGCTTGTTGTGTCTGGCACCACTTGCTTTGTTTTGGGGGTTTTTTTTTGTGCCAAAGGGAACACAGTTTTATCAGTTCATCGTTGAGTCTAAGCAAATTTGAGCAAAATTTGAAGAAATTCCCTCTGGGTGTTTCCATGAGAACGAACTAAGTTGAGGTCACATTTGGTCTATTAGACTCTTTTCAGTTTCTACAGACTCTAAATGAATATTTTTGCCAACTTTTGACATATTCCCTCAAATATTTCCAGATAAACTGCGTGTAAAGCATGATGGGCAAACCGTCTTAGATACAACTGACCTTCTGCAGTAAACTCTCGTTCTTTCTGGTTGTTACATGCAGTATCGTGCAAAAGTCTTTGGGCTGTTGTAAGAATATAAACATAACAGCACGAAAATACAAGAAATATATACCCAGTATTAAAAAGACACATAAAAATGGGAACACTACTGCCCAGGCAACATTCAGTATTAAGTGTAATGACCATTTCCATGATACAAAGTAGGCCAAACCGTATGGGTGCACCTGAATTGTCCTTTTTGCTCAGAAAGGTTCCTAACTAAGAGAAATGACCTGAAAGTATCTGTGTCAGCCATCGTAAGAGGGGGCTGAATTCTCTAAATGCAAAGGAAAGGAGTTCCAATTCTCCTCTCAGTGTGTCAAATGTACTGGACAATCTTTTACTAAAGGTAAGAGAATGTTACAGATGAAACCAAACACAACAGAACAGACAGACGTTTTCATCTGACTTCACAACTGTAGAATACGCTGTGGTTTACAACTTTCTACAACTGTTGGTCTTGAATGTGAATCTATTGGCACCGGCATTGGTGTTTGTTTGCATGACATATATGTATTTTGACAGTTACCGCACATAATGTCATTCATTTTATGGCTCTGTCAGTCACAGATGCCTCCAGCAAAGAAACTGTAAACAGTAAACTCTGAACCAGGTCTTCAGCGGGAAGAGAAATGCAGTCAAATGAGGTTGGATATACAGCTCTGGAGCAAAAATTCAGAGAACGCTGCAATTTCCTGTGAAATCATCATGTGTGTAGGTATGACAACCATTCCAATCCTGTGTCTGTTGAATTCCAACACAATCACACCTTGTTCGACTGCGTAAACACCTGATCCATGTCTGATTTCAGTATAAAAGCCACTACTATGGCCATCACTATCGACACAATAGACAAAAACAGTGCGATTAGTAGAGATGGGAATCAAGATCGATTCCTTGGAATTGTTTACCTGCCTGCCTTATTTCATCGATTCTGTTTTTGTTGCACATGTGTGGGGATGTCACACGTACACTGCATTGTTTTGGTCAGAACGTACCCAACATGGTGTTGAGGTGCAACAAGATGACACCAGGTCCAGTTGGAACACTGTCGAAGGTTCCATTCCTTAAAAAGGGTGGAATCTCTCTAATATACTGAAACATTTGTCCACGCAACATATGATTCATTTGATACGCTACTTAAAAGGCAGGACAATAAAAGTCGTATCCCCTCAAATACAAGTTTCCAAAGGCAGGTGAAAGGAAATGAGGTGCACAAGACATGTGTTAGCCGTCACCGAACATCAGGGTTCTTCCATCAAATATTGAGTTCTGAACTTTTCCCAAGTTAAAACATTAATATTGTGTTGTTTAGAAATGCTTTCAATACCAATATTTTTATTTGGAATTTGGAAGAAATGTTGTCAGCGTTTAGAGAATAAAATTAATATCATTATTTAACACATAGCTATAAATGGAAACCCCAGAGAAAGTGGTCACTTAAGTTTTTCAGAGCTATATTTAATTTGTGAAAACGGAACAATGACAACATATAAGCTGGTAGTTTTATAGCTCTCCTACCATCCACAACAGGTGTATGTAGGTTAAATTCTGTCAAACAGGTAACATCGGAAAAAAACTACACCTTCTCCGAACCAAAAAAAAAAAAAAAATTACATTAAACAGAATACAAAATTAACATTACTAGATTTAGGTTAATTCTATATAATCAATCGTAATTAAGTAGAATTGAGTTATTGTTGAAATCATGTCACCACAACACATTCTCTGTCACAGACCATAACAATAGCCATTAATGATCATCAACCTAGAGGTAAACTGACACAACATTGCAAGAAAAACAGGAATAAATTGACTCTGTTGCATTATCTAGGCCTTAGTCCAACTATTGGAACTTGAACTTCGGTCGAGCTAACATGTTTGCGCGCATCTTTAAAGCCCAGCGTCAGTTCAACTAATGCAATAGCTCTTTTCTAACTCCGTTTATTTAGCCGTCATGTAAACCCACTGAGTGTCCTTAGTCCCAGAGTGCCTTCAATGGCAACTCATTGCTCCTAATGTGCCACTGCTAATTGCTAATGCTAATGCTAATTCTCGGTGATGTGTGTGCTAGATTGGTGAAAACGCTGATACTGAATTTCCTTATTAGGGATCATCAGCTCGGTGGAAGTGCAGTTGGATTCTCTCAGCAGTGCAGTGTCTTTCGGAGTTCTCCTTTCTGTCTTTCTTTGACCTCAAGACATTTTCCACCAGGGCCAAGGAAAACTGGTTAGGAAAAGTAGGACAGGCCCTAAGAAACACTTCACACAAACCCAGTGTCAAACCACCAAAGATTAGAGCTGGAAATCTCATATTGTCTGCCCAAAAGGGTCCAAGGCATGTCAAGGGCAAAGGAATGTCGAACCTTATAATCGCACAATTTGTGTTTTTTTTTTACGGTTTGCATATTCCCTCTACATTTTGTTTGCATCTTGATACGTGTGATGGAGAAATCCACATGTTATGGGTATTATAACCTCATTATTATTAATGTTAAGGTGGCTTCAGATGTTAATATAGGACTGTGCTTTGTTTATGTACTGTACCTCCGAACACTTTGCATAATCTCAATATCTGTGAACCAAAAATACATCTCATATCTACATTTAACCCATAAAGATGTGAATATACAAAACCAATCAAAAGACTCTACTGATGGAAAATGTTTAATAACTTTAGAGCGAATAACGCTATTAATACATGTAAAGAATTGGTATAAAATGGATTAACCCTGCACATTCTGTATGTATGTATGGGTCTAAATATGCATGCAGCTGCACATGAGGGTAACGGATCATCTATAAAAACACATGCACGCATTAACTGTTATTCACCATTAGCAAAAAGTTCATAAAAAAACAATACGAAAATGCTAATGCTATCACATTGAATATGGATCATAAAGATGGATGAAAAAGCTCATCCTGCAGGAAACCATCGAACTGTTTAACACCTGGTGACCCATTAATTCTATGAATACATGTAAATATTTGGTGTAAAATGCAGGGTTTTTTTTTTTTTATCTTTTCATGGTCATCAGATATGAGCCATTTAGATGTTCAGAGGCTCTGTAGTTACCGTGGAAACACTGTCATCTTCTACAACATCAATTCACCGGTAAAACCCATGGAGTTGGATCAATGACAGGGGACGTACACATTGGTTTTATGTTCAATTAATGATAGATTTTGCTGAAAAATTAAGTTTTTCTTCAGTTTTGAGGAAAATTGTCAACTTGGAAATTTTTAATTCAGAAGTTACATTTACGTAATTTGGTGGTGAAGGGAAAAGTGACTAATGATCCTGCGAAAGTTGTTTGGAAATTTCTAGACGAACTCTAATTTGTACAAACATTAATATCCCATCGGTGGAACGTATTCCTGGGAATCCACACCAACGGGAGGAAGAAGCAGGTGGCGCCAGACGCAGTTTGTGAAATGGATAAAATGTTCTGATCGGACAATCGAAGGTACAGAAGAATGGGGTTTATGACACACAGGTTGTTATTAAAGCCAGGCCTGGGGTCACACACTTACTGAACCATAGTAATTTATTGATCTTTTGCCTGTTTGTACTCCAGAGTTTGACACAAACGCAGAGTTAGAAACGTTGATGGAGAGGATAGATACTTATTAGGTTAGCTGCCTGATCCCAGCGGCTGAGTTGTGTTACTGTGTGGTCGAAAAAAACAAACAAACAGAGCGGAGATTCCACAGCACGGACGATGGAAACGGCAAAGAGGAACCTTTAACGACACGATACACTGTAAATGTGTGGTGTAATGACAACAAAGCCTATTCTATTCTATTCTTTTCCATTTGATTCTATTCTGTTCTTTTCTATTGCATTTCTATTTTACTCAATTCTTTTCCCTTCTATTTCTACTTTATTCTATTCTACCTTATTTCTATTTTATTGTAGTATTTTCTTTTCTATCTTATTTCTATTTTATTATTATTTTACCCTTTTCTTTCTATTTTATTCTTTTCTTTTCCCTTTTATTTCTATTTTATTCTTTTCTATCTTATTTCTATTTTATTGTTATTTTACTCTTCTTTTCCCTTCTATTTCTATTTTATTCTATTCTACTCTAAAAACTCACTAAATTGTCATAATCCATCTTCAACCTTTTGAGTTTTTCATCCAATATAGTAATGTAAAATGAGATGAGAAATAGCATAACATTTTTATTTGCTCAAAATAAATATAAACTAACTAAGGAGTACACACTGGAGTATAAGCCATATTTTTGGGGGTAGAATTATTAGATAAAATCCAACACCAAGAACAGACATGTCATCTTCAAAGTCAATTGTAAATAAAAATAGAATAGAGAACAACAGGCTGAATAAGTGTACGGTATGCTAACGTTACATAACACATAAACAACCAACTGAGAACGTGCCTGGTATGTTAACGGAACATATTCAGAGTTCTTCAGATAACTATAGCATAAA
>JAPSES010000115.1:1909430-1921639 GCA_029822895.1 Maxillicosta whitleyi
GCCACAAAAGCAGCGTTGTGTTTTTATGGATCAAACTTGAAAATGTATGAATAGCAACAATAGTTCCATTTTAGCATTAAATATATGGTTTTGATAAAAATATATTGCATATACTGGATTAACCATGATAGAAACGTAAAAGTATATTTAGGTTAAACAGAAATACTGTTAAATTATGGCAGCAGTGTTGGACGTAGAAGAATACATTTGTTAAACACATTTTTTATCCAGTTTTGTCCAAACTAGAATAAGGTCTTATCCAGGTAACTGAAATCAGAATATAGTGTTTACATGCACAAACATAAAGATGGGACACTTCAAAGGGCATATAATACCCAGGATGCTCGCTAACAGGTAAATCAGATCGGTTTACTTGAAACATGAAGAAACTGAAGTTGTTTTCAGTCACATGAGATAAAGTTCTGAGGTAAAGTGCATGTTCAGTCACAACAATAA
Source organism: Maxillicosta whitleyi (assembly GCA_029822895.1). Lineage (NCBI taxonomy): Eukaryota > Metazoa > Chordata > Actinopteri > Perciformes > Neosebastidae > Maxillicosta > Maxillicosta whitleyi. Next base: position 1,909,887 of record JAPSES010000115.1, read on the forward strand.
CCAATCCTTCAGTCTTATTTTGACACAATCAATAGTTTATGAGATGCCAAGGTCCTACATGAGCTCTCGGTTATGCATGAGCATCAGCTGCAATTGTAAAGCGTCATGTGGAGTCTGTTGGTGGGTTTCCTCAAACACGACACATTTTTAACCCTTTATGGGTCAATTCAAAAGCTTTGGGCAAAAGGTGCTTATTTTGTCTTCTGATTCTAAAATTGTTATTTTTCTTTTGTTCAGAAAAGGTATAGTTTTTGTCGCTTCTGAGGAAGACTGGAGTTACAGTTGAAACTGTCAAGCAGATAAAATAACAAAAATATATCTTGCCTCAACAAAAGAGCAAAAAAAACAAAACAAAAAAACTATTCAAAATTTTGGTGTGTTATTGGAAGACCTAACAAGAGTTTATTTTGTACTTCATCATTACATTAGTACCATTACCTCATTATCCCATGCATTAGTACCATTACTTCATCATTACATTAGTACCATTACTTCATCATTACATTAGTACCATTACTTCATCATGTCTTACATTATTACCATTACTTCATCATGTCTTACATTAGTACCATTACTTCTTCATTCCTTATAGTAGTACCATCAGTTTATCATTCCTTACGTTAGTGCCATTACGTCATCATTCCTTACATTAGTACCATTGCTTCATGGTACCTAACAGAGCAGGTCCACTCACTGTTCATACTCAGGTGGACCTTACAGACCCTGCAGACCACACTGGACCTCAGATTGTTGACACACTGTCTTATAATATGCTCAGAAATGACCAAAAATAGTCACTTGTCTGATAAAAGCGTTAAAACCGCCTAATTATTTTTATTTATTTATTTATGCATCATAAGTGAATGTAAAAAGCCATAATACAGCTAAACTCAGGTTTTTCGTGCTGCCTGCGATTACATACCATTTCGTTTTCTGATCCGTCCACAGAGACGGACAGAGCCAGATTAATACAAAGAATTACACTAATTCTTTTCTCTCATCATTTCCAAGCTGCTAAGACAATAAATAAATAAATAAATAAATAAAAAAGAAGAAGAGATTAACTTGTACAGTATATCACTGTTAGGTCAGAATTCCACAGCACAGACTAAATTAAATTGTCACTCCAACATAAGCCGTCCAAATTATTGTTTTTCATTTATGAGGAAAACTAGTTTCTTATCCTCAGCGGTGATAGGTGGATATGTATGTCATCAGCCTAAAGATTGTCTCCGGATGAGGAAGAGGAGACAAGCAGAGCCTCGGGCATGTGTTTCTGAAGAGTGAAAATAATTGAATTGTGTAAAGGAGAATGTAATTGTCTCTGGAAAGAATAAAAAAGAAGCGGCAACGAAATGTTACGGCACTGCTGTGAATATCATAGTCTGGTATGAGGTGGAAAAAAAGAAAAACAAACTGCCTGCAGTCATCAAAAAATGAAATAAAAAATCACAGTGGAAGAAAACTAACCTTCAAGTCTCTTAATAAAGATTCAGTGGATATAGATAAACGGGTATAGAAATAGCAAAAATAAAAAAAATAAAAAATGGAAAAAACAGAACCTGCTGAATCCACTTTAGGTCTGAAATACCTCGAAGAACCTATAACTCACTGCATGGTTTTTTATTTATTAGATAAATAGATCATTTATACGTCAGTCTATCTATGTGTAAATAAATCTCACTCATCTGTCCAGAGGTGGAGTGCATATTGTTTCATCCTGCAGGGGAAAGATGGAACTACACGCCATTATATCGATTTTTCTTTCACACAGCAGGAGGTGAACCAACTAAAACAACTGCATCCAACCTGAAAGCTGCTTCAGTATCGCAGTTTAATTGAAGATGTGAAGCAGATTTATCTGATATTAGATTAGAAAGTACTGCCCTCAGGTGGAAGGATCAATTACTACAAAAGATTGAATTGTCTCATCGTCTCTTTTGCTCGGTGCATAATTATGCAGATGCAGCGTGGAGAAGGAAGAGAGTTACACAGTGTTATATGGAAAGACTGGACGGAGAGCACACGCACGCACAAACGCACACACACACACGCAGGTGGGGCTCGCTGTCTTTCCGAGGTAGATACACAGCGTTCCCCACACCCTCACTCTGATCTTAACCATCACAAGCTGAACACAAACCCAAAGATAAACATCAAAATACCTGTTCGCCTCCAGAGAATTGACTCACATGTTCAAAATGGCCTTTAAATAGGACGTACGTGCAAAACAGAAAACGAAATACAAGAACTACAAGAGGAATGAGTCAACACCTTCAAAATACAGCTAGTCCTCAGGTTACGACGTACCCGACTTATTATGTTATTTCGACTAGTCTCGTCCGCTATTACTGTACATACAAGTACAGTATCTTCTTTTTTACTTTATTTTATTAATATGAAGTATAATGCATGTATTTGGATAGTTATTTAGAGATTTAGGGGGTACTAAAGGGTTAATTCCGACTTATGCGGAAATTCAGGTTACGTCGACAAAGTAGGAACGGAACTCATTCGTAACCCGAGTACTACCTGTACTAAAAAAAAATAAAATAAAACAATAATCCAGGCTCCGCCCCTTTTATACCTTCAAATGTAAGAAGATTTTCATTGGTTCATGCAGACCGTTGCATCAGGCAGGGTTGTCTACTCCATAAAATAAACATATTAGTAATTTAAAATACTACAATTTAGCAAAAACAAATCTGAAATAAATAGATAATAAATTAGATTTTTAGCCGCAATTGCCATTTAAAAAAGTTAAAGTAAAAAAAAAATTATTACAATTAAAATCAATAAAATACATTTTGTAACAGCACACCCCAGAAGCAGTCCTCAGCTTATAAATAGGGGCTTTTAAACATGTGACACACACAGACACATTTTACATTGTAATCTTTAAGACATCAAATGTTGAAAATAACTACATGAACATATTGGTTAAAAAATATTTACCTCCCTAACGATGATTCATTTTCCTTTCTGAAGTCCTATTTTAACTAAAATGTTCCAATGTTCTCACAAATTTTTGTCGCAAGACACAGGGCTTTACCGACATAAGCTAAGAGTTCACATCTTTAAGCCATATGGGGTTATATGGGGTTACAAACACGAAGCTACAACAATTTTTGCTTAAAAATAATAAAAGGGAAAAAAAAGTTAAAATAGCTTCACTTTTTCGTTTAAAATTCGATTTTGTGTACTGCTTCATTTTGCATCATGGGAAAAAAATGACTTAGGCAATTCTGCTACCAAGCTAACAAGCTAACTATCAAGCTATCAAGCTAACGCTATACATTTCAATTATGTACATTAATGCTCTTCCTGTGTCCTCTAGGTCATGTCAACATTTGTTGAAGGAAGCGTGCCTTCAGTTTCAGATACACTACAGTCAGAGCTGAAAAGACCAGAACTTTTTGTAGCGTCGTATTGATTAGACCAGGGGTGTCAAACATGTCCAATACGACCCATGGATGAATTAGTGAAACACAAAAATTACATTGAAGATATTAGCAATCAAAAATGTTTAATCTAAAGTGGGTCAGACCAATAAAACACTATCATAATAAACTATAAATAATGAAAAATAAAATTTTTCTCTTTGTTTTAGTGTAAACAAAACAAGTTAAATTACACAAAAATGGTTATTTACAGACTAGCCTTTTACAAAAAATGGGAATAACCTGAACAAATATGAACCTGAAAATTGTACCAATATTGTACCTGTTAGTAAAAATTTAGTGCGAACTGAGGCCAAATAATCGCATGAACTGTAAAAATTTTACTTTTTCTTCTGAATAAATGTCTTTTTGTTCATGGTTGTTCATGTTTTTCTCATCTTTTTGAAGGATACTTTGTAGATGTAGGCCTAAACATGATACATTTTTACTTTTTTCACACTAAAACATAGAAATTACACATAATTGTAGAATTGATATTGTTTATATATTATCATGTTATTGTATTAATAATCCCGCCCACTTCATATGGTATTGGACAGTACGTGGCCCCTGGACTAACATGAGTTTGACCCCCCTGGATTAGACAGTGACAATCCTTCGGGCAGTGCCTGTGGTTTTAATTGTTTGATGACCTCACGATTCAAGATAGAAGTACTGCTGTACAAACTGTGTTTAGCGTAGAAGATGAAATGTATATATAAAATACATATGGGCATGTAAATATTCAGTGTAAACAGCTGCAATATGTTGCAATATGTGCGACTGGAAAGCATTTTTTCTCCTTGTGTGTGTGTGTGTGTGTGTAGAGGTGTGTGTGTGTGTGTGTGTGTGAGCTTGACTAAATTTGCACCTTAAATTTTTCTGGCTAATCTAAACAACTTTGCACTTGTAAAACAGATCTCAGTGGGAATTAATCTAGTTAAATAAAGGTTAAATTAGCTCATTTTTGTGTGAATGTTTTCACTTTCACAAGGTGTTGGACAAATGTGTACGAGGGCATGTATACACATAAAGGGTATTTATAGAAACTACATCTGTTTTCAATAATAATGTGGCACATATTAGATTGAGTTTTCACCAACATGAACCGGTATAATTACAGCTGCAGAGTGTTGTCATGGGGTTAGTTTTACAAAATATCCAAAGGCAAAAACACATGTGGAAATAATACTTCCAGATACCTGGCTACGTGTACATGGCATGAGCCTGTGCTGTCATTGGAGGATTAAAGAATCACCCCGGGCTGGTAATTTTCACACCCGGGAGCCAATCAGAATTATTTCATTTTCTTGTTTTTTATGTGGTGGGATGATTTTCACTGGGTTGCCAAGTTGCCTCAAGTGAGATACAAATGCTTTCAGGATTCCAAAATGAACTAAGAAGCAGACGATCAACCTGCTCTAAGTATCACAGGTAACATTTTACTTTGCATATTTCAAGTTTTTCAAGAAAAAAAAAAAAAAAATCACACTGATCATGTAGAGGGCTTCAAACTCATGTATTAAATATGATACGTTGGCTGTTATAGGGTTAAACTACTGCCTGTATGACTAAACATTTACAGGAGAAGAGATTTTGTCACAAACAGTTAAACCGTGTGCGTAGGCTAATGTTATGAAAGGCTAATGTCATGAAAGGGTAATGTTATGAAAGGCTAACATTATGAAAGGCTAATGTCATGAAAGGGTAATGTTATGAAAGGCTAACATTATGAAAGGCTAATGTCATGAAAGGCTAATGTTATGAAAGGCTAACATTATGAAAGGCTAATATTATGAAAGCCTAACATTATGAAAGATTAATGTTATAAAAGGCTAATGTTATGAAAGGCTGGCATGAAAGATTAATGTTATGAAAGGCTAACATTATGGAAGGCCAATGTTATGAAAGGCTAACATTATGAAAGGCTAACGTTATGAAAGGCTAATGTTATGAAAGGTTAACATTATCTTATGTTTGCCTCATATTGAATACATTCACATTCATGCAGGTGTTTGTGTGACCAGTAAAACCTACAAACTGCTCCCGATGAAGTCACATGATAATAATTATAATGAGCTAATACTACTACTGGATTTTTGGGTAAATTACATACAGTAGTCTAACATGTCACTGTTTCTAAAACAGGGTGTTTCTTCTAGACTATTTTTAAGGCAGAAATTGAGAGTATACCGTGTTCTCCAGGGACCACTGCACCACTGCCCCCACCTCTGGGTTTTACACTGAAACTTCATGACTTGGCTATTTTGATACATGCTAATGGTAACACAAAAATCCCAGGGATATCAAACGTTACAGTCATTATCAGCTGACTGAAACACAGAGTCGCACAGTGTTCATTTGTCTTTCATCCCTTAATTCCAAATCTCATTGTTAAAATTAGTTCTGTCGTTTGCACAGAACACATAGATTAATGTCTAATAGCACAGTAAGAAACATGTTGAGATGAAGGAGCAGCAGGAAAAATAATAATGACAGGAATTAGTTTTCAACACAAACCTCTAAATTAAACTAATACATAATCTATGTATTATTTTAATTCAAATTGTATGAGTTAATTCATTAGCATACAGTCATATAATTGTATCGGTTTATTATTGCAGTGAAAAACACACTGTGAAGTTGGAATACAATAATTTGACCTCTTCTCATGAAATGATTGTGACAATGTGATTTATTCTTGAAATTGGGACTCAGTATGTAATCACTGAACCTGGTCAAAGGTGTTACTGAAGTGCATAAATAGGAATAAAAAGAGGAATGTGTCTGAAAACAAAATTATGCCAACTTTATGGGCCGCAGTGTATATATGTCCTGGTTTATATATGAGACACTTTGCAGTAGTTTGCACAGTCATCCTGTATTCTCCGCAGGTATTCAGACTTCCTCCAACAGCCCAAAGACATGCACCTCAATAGGCTCATTGTTCACAAGGTGTGAAAGTGAGAGCGAATAGTTGTTTGTATATGTCAACTCGAGACTTCCAGGTCTTGAAATGACCCATGTTGAAATGTCTCCAGCAGACATGTGAATAAATATTCACCCTACCTGAGGTATTTTCATTCCCAAACCTAACAATTCTTAACCACGGTATTGTGGCAACCTGAATGCATCAGTAAAGTGAGTGGGAATGGACTTAGGTCATCATACAGACACAAGGACAAGATGGTTTACTGAATAATTTAATTTTGTTGTATCACACAATGACAATAAAGCATTCTATTCGATAAATCTAAAGAATTTAGACAAATGTCGGTTTTTGGACATTTAGTAAATAGTGGCAAAATCTTGTGCATATGCCCAATGGAAAAGCAACTACTATCATCTTCTACAACATTGGTTCACCAGTAAAACCCATGAAATTAGATCAATGACAGTTGATGGACACATTTGTTTTTACATTCAGTTTGCAATATGATTTTCCTCAGTTTTGATAAAATTAACTTCAGATTTACTTTTTTTTATGAACATCTATATGATCTGTGAACTAAATATTGGAAAATACAAGATTTACACACAAAAAATGCAAAATACAAAGGATAATATTATGTTTTAAATGGTGATAAATCACTTAATAGAGATAGAAATAGAGAAAAAAAAATAATTTGGGAAGTGCCACAAAAGTAGCACTGGGTCCAACATGATATCATGAAATCGCGTAAATATCCATACGCATTATAAGCTTTCCGGCTTATGTTCACGTCATGTCAAATACCAATGCAGGGTTAAGGTTATGTAAACTGGAGATCTTGGCGAAAATTGAGATGCGATTAAATGCCGTTGAATAACACGTGAAAAGATGAAAATGTGTTCGCATAGCATGTGAAATACCATGAGAACTGGCGTGACATCCAACGCGATTTCATGAGGTCATTGTCTTTGGGTCTTTATGGGTTAAACTGCGCAGAGGTGTGGTTGACGAACACTGACTTTCTAAAACTACTTCCGTATGTATCCGTTCATCTGTACAAGCTGCTGAAATGATACAAAGACCTTCACAAGCTCACATTCATTCAAGTCAGACGATTAGATAATGAGAGGCCACTGCACTTTGTGACCTTTTTTGTTTTAGCTAGCAATATGTTTTACACTCATCTGATGGCTGTAATGAATTCACAGCAACATCTCCACTGAGCTTCAAAGTAGTAGCATACAGTCCACACGGATTTATGCCACTTTAAAGCGTACTATACAACTGTCAGATATATACGTACACACATCCTTTATGCAGCTTACACTATTCTAATTCATTTTGGCAGTGCTTAAATGATGTACATTAAAACGTGGCGAAACAGCTGGGAAACAATATACCACCTTTACTATGTGCTAATGAGAAGAAGTAATGCTGGCAGACTTTCAAAGGGTTGCCATAGTGATGCTGGTGCAGTGTTCAAGTCATGACCACACAAGCCTGAATCCGAGCCCCACACATAGGCTGAGATGTAACGTGTCATGACCGCTGCACAGTCCGGCATACGAGCGCCGCAGAGGTCGGAGACGACAACCCCACCTCTGCCATTAGAGGGATCACAGCACGGCAATATATGCTCGAGCAAGTGTGATGTCATTCACAGAGAAGGGGAACCGGTGCAGACAAGGAGGTGAAGTGTCAGATTTATGAGGCTGTGTGATGTCAACAACAGAAGACCACTATTGTTTCTTATTCTGCTGTGTCATAGATATCGCAAAACACCTATTTGTGGCGATGTTTCTCGTCATTTGAGTATTGTTTTGCGTGCTACAACATGGCTCTGATTCAGTGTTTTGTTTACATCGGGGGCGGTAGCTACTTGGAGCTACTGGTTGGAGCCTGGTCAACATCTAAGCAGCTCACCAAAGGTCCAAACAACATGCACATGGAGCCAGAATATGTGCGTTTTATTACACAGAATCATGAAGTAAGGTTGTATGCATTTATTTCCAATCAGATTCATAGAAAAACCAAACCACAACATGAGTGAGTTGCCGATTTACCCTATAACACCAAATGTATCATATTTGATACTTGAGATTTGAAACCATCTACATGATCGGTGATGTGTTTTTTCCTCGAAAAACCTGATGTATTTATATGTGATATTATGTTTTTTTCCTTAAAATTGAAAAGATTAGATACACATTGAATGTATAAGTGGGGAAGTTTAATGTGGTATGGCATCCTTTTATTTCTTATGTAGAACAGACTCAACAGATAATGTGTGCTGTGTTCAAAGTGATTGGATAATTACATAGTGTAAATTCAATGTTTTTTAATTCTTTATTTTTTATGGTGTCATATCTCTGTTAAATGTCTCAGTGTTTGTCTTATTTTTTTTAATGATTGAAAGGTTAAATAAAAGTACACTGATCAAGAAAAAAAAAAAGAAAAACTTGGTGTATACAATTAGATACATGCAATACTGAAATACTCCACCAGGGGAAGAAATTAAATCACCAGAGGCCTTTCCAATGACACTACAAGATTGTCATTGTCATAATCAGTTGGTCGTACTTTCTCTCATTTACTATCAGTGCGGTCGTGCTGCTGACTGCTGCGAACTAGTCAACAACTTTTTTCAGCAGTGACACAGGTAGACTAGCTGTCATCTTGTGGCAGAGATACGAAGACAGAGAAAGTAGGGCCAAGTGATTACGAGGCGTGACCTTTTTGTGGACATTGGTTTGTGATGCAAATAAATCACTCTTTTGAACACATATAACACACGTATAGGGTAGAAATACTCTGGAATTGTAAATTTTAACCATTGCATGATATCAGACATTGTCATCTCCCTTCCCTTGCCATAAAAATCCAAGCAGCACTTGCTAAAAAGTAAAGATATGCGATAAAACAACTCTTATAAAGGTCATAAACTGAAAAAAAAAAATCACTCATATTCACCATTTCCAGCTTTAAAATGTCTATAAAATCTCTGCGTAGTGTTATAAAAACCAATACGCTTCTGGACCTCACCATATTTAATATTTGTAGAAGTGACCAAAAATAGTCACTTGTTTGATAAAAGGTTAATAAGACCTCTGAGTATTTTATCATTAGCTTTTTTTTTTTTTTTTAGCATTTTTTCTCCACTTAATTAAAGCTGTTTGAGAGAGTCATGCATCCATGCTTTATTAATGAGTAGTTTTCCATTCATTACATTGATTGTGCTCTCTTTGTTTTGCTCCACTATGGTCATGTGATCAACAAAAAGGTTGTGGTGAGCAGTGGCTTACAGTTACTATGTGATCAGAACAAAGCAGGATGTTTTGTTTTTTTTTTTTTCCTGAGAACCTCTGTTTTCAATGTCACCCGCAGTTTATATATAATATTATTAGGTTACTTATGCAAAAACAGGGACCTGCCCATCACCTTGATTAATATAAAATATATGTAACATTATGATTTTGCACTTCTTCATTAAAGCATATGTGTAAAGCACAGTTGCAGTGGATGGGCATAATGAATTTGGTGAGGTTCAGCTGACTAAACAAACACTTTTAGTGCTGACACACTCTTAAAAACTCCCTGAAAACAGACAGTATTAAGCAAGGTACTGGATAATGTAGTGAACTAAGCTACCACTTAGTCTATATTCAATGAAGCTCAACAGTGAAGAAGTGTTATATGAACATAGCAAAACGTTTCCTGTATCACAAGTTACTTCATAATGTTTCGTACCGAGTCAATTTGTATATAAAGCTGAAGTCCAACCCCACGTACGATGTTTAGCAATTTAATTTTTTATGATTATTTTTTTTTCTGATGACCCCATTTTAACATCACACATTTCTACGATGGAGCGTTAGGGTCATTCATGAAGAAGAAGATATTTTTTGATATGACAAGATTAAAGTCAACATGTCGACATTAAACTCAAAATTCAGAGAATAAAGTTGAAATTAGATGTCGACTTTAATCTCGATGGGTCGACTTTAAACTTGACATGTCGACATTAAACTTGGAAAATGTCGAGAATAAAGTTGATGTCATCAAATTTTTATTTTATTCTCGGAATTTCGAGTGTTCCATGTTCGAAATGTTCCGTTAAGATACCAGGCATGTTCTCAGTTGGTTGTTTATGCGTCATGTAACGTTAGCATACCATACACTTATTCAGCTTGTTGTTCTCTATTCTATTTTTATTTTAAAATGACTTTCAAAATGACATGTCTGTTCTTGGTGTCGGATTTTATCAAATGCATTTCCCCCAAAAAATGCAACTTAAACTCCAGTGTGACTTATAATCCAGAAAATATGTTGCATAAATACACTCATAAAGCAAGAAAAAAATGGTAAAGAAACAGTTAATTTCACATAAAACGGCTCAATTGAGTGTATTTCTTGCACATCACCAACACCCGAACAGACGCTGCCTTCACTCATTTCACCTCCAACATCAAGAACGAGGCGCAAACACGTCTGTTCATATCGAAGTCGCAGCGTTACCTTCACACTCCGAACAAATCAATGCAGAGACAGTTACAATGACAACATCTGAGACTTTTACACGTGTAGTCTTTATATTTACACTTATTAACAGCTCGATAAATTGCTTTAGCACAAACTGAAACTTTCTTGACCAGTAAAATCATCTTTTAGATTGTCAAACATCGTAAATCATTTAGTCAAACCACCCCTAGACCACTGTTATCTGCACAGATTACATTCTGTTTTAATCTCTACCGCAATAAATCAGTTAGATTCCAGCCTCCAGTTATTTCATCCACCTCTTTCCTCTAACGTTCTTTATTTACTTTTGCGTTAATCACGTGCATGTGTTGCCCGCAGAGCTGCTATTGATTAACACAGGAGGTGATGCTATGTAGCTTTATTGTGAATTACCTGAATGTGTGTAGAGACCCGCTTGTTGTTAGAATTACACGCAGAGCTTTTGAACACGTGTGTTTCCCTGTTGTTTCCGTTAAACTTGTGTGTTTTCCTTCTCAATCGGTTACTTTTTTTACTTAGTGATAAAATGTTTCATGTTCCCATCGTATAAATTCCAGTTCATGTTTCTCTTCCTCGTCTAAACTGCTCTGTTTTTGAACAAATGTTGGTTTTTCATCTACTCTGTAGTATTTTTTTAATATACAATGTGTACAAACAAAATATACCATCAATCCAAAGACATTAAGAAAACTAGAAAAGCACTCAGAGCGCAAACCTCCGCCAAGCAGCATAGTTCCCCCACATATTGTGACTGACACCCCACAATATTACTCCCACATTTGTTTTTTTACCTATTTTATTAGATTCTTGACACTGGAAACATACCCACAGAAATGTGAATTACATGCTGCTAACAAAGAAAT
>JAPSES010000115.1:1925787-1937512 GCA_029822895.1 Maxillicosta whitleyi
GTTATCATTGGTGTTGCTGTGGTAATAATAACAAATGTCCACCAGATGGCGACTCATGTTTTCTCACATAGTCCATGGACTTTTCTATAGACGTATCTTCAATAGTTGTGGTGGTGGTGGTGGAGGGGAGGAGATGTTGCAATTGGCGGAGGTCTGCGCTCTCCGGGTGCTTTTCTAGTTTATTTTTGTTTCGTCTTTCTTTCATCTTTCCATTTACCATAACTCAGTGGTTCTCACCTGGTCTGTCTTCTGGACCCACTGTCACCCCTTAATGACGACCCAATGCCCTAAACTTCTAACAGTTAATACAATTATTTAACAAAAAAACAGAACCAGTTTTGTACCAGAAATAACATAGTATATCAACACACAAGACACTAGTGTGTGATACTACAGATTTCCTTTCCGATCCAATACAGAGTAAAATTCAGGCTGTATTGATCTGACACAATACTTTGTGAAAATACACTTAATGTGTGGAAAACCTTAGTAAAAAATGTATATTTCAAATCATAACTTCATGAAGAATCCAACACATGACAGTAATTATTGTTTAATTATTAAGAACTATTATAAAAACTATTAATTCATTGTTAACATGAAAAATACTGAACATGTGATGCTTCAACAAAAGCATCCAGTATTGACATGTTCCCTCATTCACAGGTTTTTGTTATGGAATAATATCCTATTTACTGTTTTTACTTCAGTCTAATCGTTTTTTTTTTTTTTTTTGCTCAAAAGCTCTTCTGCCTTGAAAAAAGACTCTATTGTGATGCAGAAGTGGCAGTTAATCCCAGGTATCTTAGGGCTGGGAAGGAGTGATGCAGTACACACTGACCCAGGCGAAAGAAGAAGTAGTTCCCACCAATCACACTCCACTGGGTCAAGATCCCAATAGTTGAGCTCCTTTGTACTATGTTACCTTAGATTAAAGTATCAAAAAGTGTAAGTATGATAAAAAAGTGTGAAAAAGTATCGATATTTTGATTTGTCAATCGACTGTAGAGATCTGTTAAAATCTGGTATTGACGATATCGATATTTCAGTATCAATGCACACATCACTAGAAGACCCATTTAATGATAAACCAAACTAACCAACAGGTGGTGTTGATGATTCTGGAAATATTCCCTAAATTAGGTTAATTTAAACCAAAAACCAAAAATGTGCCCTCAGTTAAGCACACTTTGTTCTTGATGTAGATGAAACGATACGTGATATTGAATAAACTGTTACTTGAATAAAACCTTTATGCTATGAAATGTCTGCTGTTAATTAGCATTACCGCCACCTACTGTTGAGGAGCGTGAATGGACAACACTCAGCTCCGTAAAAAATAAAGTACAGGATTGGATTCGTAACATTATTTTTTTCTAAGGCAAAGGCAAACGACCCCCTGTAAACATTTTTGTGACCCAGTTTTGGGACGAGACCCACCAGTTGATAATCACGACCATAACTGATTAAGGAAGATGGCCAAGACCGAGCCCGATAAAAACATTCTTTCTTCCTACTGTCACCATTAGGAATGGGAATCGTGAACTGGTTCTTTTTGAGAACTGGATCCGAGTAACTCAATTCCATGGTTTGCTTGCCTGCTTAATGATTCTGCTTACCGACTTGTTGCGCATGTGCGATGATATCATATGTACGCTGTATTGTTTTGGTCAGAATGTAGCTAACATGGTATCGAGGCAGAAACGGTCTAAAAAGACGACACCAGGTCCAGTTGGAACACTGTCAAAGCTTCCATTCTTTCAAAAGGGTGGAATATGTTCAAACACTCATCAGAATTTGACTCATTTGATACGATACTTCACAGCAGGACGACATCTGGGCCCAGTTTCGGTTCCGGTGTGGGCAACAAACATCATATCCGCTCAAATACAAGATTCCGAAGGCAGGGGAAAGGGAAATGAAGTGCACAACAACGGGAGACGAGCCAAGTCGAAACAGTTCCATGTAGTAGAAATGAAACAATAGAGGAATTAGTAAAGTGTTTTTTTTACTATTTATATAAACTGTATATGTTATATTTTCTGTGTAGAGATGGAAATATAAAAGACCGGTAATGCAAACTCTTTTATTCCCTCACCCAATGAGAATCGATAAGAAAATCGGGTCGATAAGCAAAGTCGATCATGGAATCGGAATTGGTAAATTCCTATTGATTCCTATTTCTTCTATGGACATATTTTAAGGTCTTGACCTAAAATTCTCATGTACCTTGTGATAATCCTGTATCATTAGTGACCTCACGTAATAAAACTAAATTGAATTTGTCATTATGACCAAGTATCTAAACTGTCCTGTGCTTTTTTTTTTTTTTTTTTTTGGTTCCCTGCGGCTCTAAAACTATTTGATTAGAGATCACATAGATGCTCCTTGATGGTCATGGTGCACATATCCCTTACCTACCCTTAACACAAACATCTTAATTTGTGAATATGGCACCATCACATGTCCATATAACTAATTAATTTAATGAAGAATTCCCTGACATCAATTGCTCTTCGATCACATTTGTGCCTGTGGGTATGGTAAGCTCATTCATTAAAGGCATCACATGTAGCGGCAGCTTAACCTCGCCTTCCTATTAGTGTCACAGCACTGTCTGTTTCTTGGTAAATATTGTGTTGGACAGATTACTATCTTGGAATGGAACCTTTTTTTACGTTTTGAACCTGCCTAAATTTAATTACTTCCCCCATGCCACTGTATTTAATTGTGAATTTTCACATTAAGTCAACATGCAGGCTAAACTATATTTCTTTTAATGTAATGAAACAGAGAAAAAGTCCCCTCGCCATCCTATGATATATTATATAATGTCCCACAGTTCAGTATTTCGTGCTATTTTAGAGGTTTAAGGGGCAGCTGTGTGAACTATCAGCTGCAGATGAGGTTGAACACCAGCCCCAATACTGAGCTTTCCAATTACCCAACAGTGGAAGCAGAAGGAATGGAGAAACAGGTGGCGCCTTTAATTGCTTTTTGTAACCCCAGAAGCATAGAGTGAGAAGGAGCCGAGCTGTGGGAGGCCCACTGGGAAACGAGGCATTCGCCGATGTCTCTGCAATTGGTTTTAGTAAAATATAATACTAGGGTCAGTAATAACTAGCAAAGATAATATGCACTTTTGTAAGACCTGCATATCTAAGAGGCAATTGCTGAGCTATATTGGTTTGGTGAGCTTAATAAGAATACTGGATAGTGGCCAACGCGCATCATCACAAACAGACGATGTGGTGCGCCAAAGATTGTGTAATGCCTCGGTTGCATTTGTCTAAGTGCAGTATTGTTTAATAAATATAAATGTAAATCCTGTTGTGTAAGCTGTGTTTGGGATTTTTCCAGTTCATTTGAGTCTTTTTTTCCAAATATAGACATGTTTTATTAATTGCGCTTTGGGCTGTCCTATCATTTTAGTCAGCGATTAATTGTCATACAAGCAATTGCAAATAACAGCAACAGGAATATAATAATTTGTGTTTTTTATGCCTAATAATTACACTGCTGCACAAAAAGAAAATGAGGATCTATTTAACGCATAAAAGAGCCAAACATCCACCAGAGATCAGAAAATGATTTGGGTAAATATAACACTGGACAACATCAAATTTATTGTTTAAGTTTTTGTTTTTTAGCTGATTCAGGATGATTTTTGTGCTAAATCCAACAATCACATTGGTTTTAGTCAATCGGGTCAACTTTCTGAACGAAGCTACAACTTTGTTTTTTGATGTTTTTGTACGAGTATTTTCATGTCATTGAACGTATTCTGTTAGAAAATTAATTTTATTTCTCCCTAATCCTTTTTTGGATGGTAAATCTTAACGAAAATCAATTGATAATGTTATGAAAATGTAATCAGTTTAGTCAGATTGGATTTTTTAAACTCAAATTAGCATAAAAACCTGATTTAATGGAAAAAAAAAATGATGTAATTTTTAGATTCAGCGGTGTCAAATCATCCTAATCCAGTTGAAAAAACAGACAACTTCCCAAAAAAATGTTTTTTTTTTTGTTACCCAGTGTAATCAAGGGTCTGTTTGAGTTACATTTACAGCAGGTAGAGTTGACATTTTTGCAGTTTTCAGGCTTAAATCAACATAACTATAAAACCACATGGCATTTTTTACAGAAATATTCTTCAAAATATAATATAAACAATTGAGTTATTTATAAAGACAACACTGTTGACATAAAAGTGTGATAAATACACACATTACACAGACACTACTTCATATTAAACATCTAATAAAGAGGAGAAAGAACATGTTTTGGAGTCTTGACAGTGTTTTCTTTAGGAGGAAATGACATCATGTGGAACAGGTCATGTGATTTGGAATTAACACACCTTCTTCAAGTGTTTTTGTAATGGGTACCTTAGTTGAAAGTGATTTCTCAGACACAAATACAATTATATATGCAATATATTGCCAAAAAATAAATAATTATCCCAACTTAATACAAAGAACACAATCAAAACAATTCTTGAACAAGCTAATTTTCTTATCGTTGAGCTAATTGAAAGGTTGTTATTAAATTGAGACGTTATTTAGTTGACGTTTTAGTACATGTATTCATTTACTAATTATTTCATAATCCTTTATTAATATGTGATTGTTTCTTTGATTAAATAATTATGGCATTTTTAAATTCAGGATCATAATGAACATAAACACAATTTTTATTTTATTTATATTAATTATATATTGACCTATATACTGATCTAAACTATTTATTCCCTGTTGATCCACTAATCCTATCAATGCATGTAAATAATTGGTGTAAAATACAGTTCTTCATCTTTTCATGGTCATCAGATATGACCCATTTGGACGTTCTGTAGGCTCCATTGTTACCATGGAAACACTGTTATTTTCTACAACATCGATTCACCAGTAAAACCCATGGAGTTGGATCAATGACAGTGGACGGTCACACTGGGTTTGTTCAGTTAATGATATATTTTACTGAAAAGGTCACTTTTTCTGCAGTTTTTATGTTCTTGACATAACCCTCAAATATTAATCTGAACTTGTATCAACATCTACATGATTAGTGAATTAAAATATAGGAAAATTCCAGATTTTAACAAAAATACAGGGCATGACACTACAATAAATGGAGATAAATCACTTAAAAAAAAAAAATGCAACAAATAGAGAATTAAATTGAAAACTGGCACAAAAGTAGCACTGGGTCTTATGGGTTAATGGTATTGAACACTGAATTTAAAAAAAAAAAAAAAAAAAAAGATCCTCAAAATGGTGACTATAGTGATGAAAAATATTCAATAATATTACCAACAAAATGAATGTGCCCATTAAATATAATCATGACCAACTGACAAATACAACATCTATTTATACCAATGCACTGTTAAACCTAAAATAATGATAGAAAAGTAGTGAAACATGACTTTTCATTTGGTTTTATACAAACAAAATGATAACAGTGTGCTCGAATAATACAAATTATGCCATTGTGTGACAATTCTAACCCTCCTATTGACACATTGGTTAAAAAAAAAAAAAAAATAGCCAGCAGTTACAATGTGCCTCCTGGACATAATTTAGCAAGGGATGAAACTGAAGAGCTGACTTTATCTCCGATGTCTGTGTTCTCTTTAGTCTTATCCCTCTTTGTTACATTTGTTAGCTCGCTATCCCATCTAGATAACCTTAATTGCTTGCAAGATGATGTCAGCCTTTGTGTTTGGAATGATGCAACACTCTTACCTCTTTTCAGGGGTGTGCTCGCTCTAATACTAGTGAGTCTAACAACTGCACTTTGCTTTGCAGCAAGAGGGAAAAAAAAAAAAAAAACTCATCCTGACTACCCCATCTCTTATACTGAGGGGATAAGATCAAGCAAATGCCAGATCCCTACACTACTAGAGTTAAAAGCTCTAACTGCAGAATGTACTTACATTGTGGCATAAGTAATAAAGAGAGCTCATGTTTTGAAATCACGTTATCTTTGGTGTTTTATCTTCAAGGCTAGACCAGACTTATGGGACTCCTACAACCGTTTTCAGTATGAAGGAGGTATGATTTGTGGGGATATGCTGATTTCCAAGGTTAGAGCCAGATGCATATTCATATGCTGAGTTTACAAAAACAAAGTGGCAAAACAGCGGTTTATATAACCTTTAGAATTTCTTATCAACAGAGGCAGAAACATATTTTGCATTACAATAGAATGTGTATTATTACATATGCACAGGCGGGTGGGTGCGTTTGCATATATGTAGGTGAACGCACACGCACACACAAACATTTGGGTGAGACGAGGGTGTGTTTGTCCATATTTCTCTGATGTGAGACTGCTGGCAGCGATTGCCCTGTTTTCCCATTTCCCCTCTGGCTAATCACTAGAGTCCCCGTAAATCCTTGGTATCACCACAGGATCAAGAGAAGGCCTCCAAGCCCCAGGGAGCCTATTTCCTCTGAGAGCACAACACAAACTAGAAAGCTCCTTGATATATTTGCTGGCCCAGGGATGGTCAAGACTTCAGGGTTGAAAGATGTTTCATGACATCACCCTGCTGTTGGCTGGGCTCTGTTCAGCTTGTAAAAACATCTAGGTCGCAGGTTAAAATAAATGGAACTGCAGGAGCTTAATACATTATTTGAGATTTAGTACAATTAAGCAAGGAAGACACCTTATTTGGAAAAAAGAGAATACGACTCATAGCTCTTCATGTGGCTGACGGACTACAAATGTGTATTCCAGTATAATAATTCAACACAATTTATCTGTAGCTACAAACAAAGCTGTTTAATGAAGACAGTTTTTGCCCCCACCCCTGCGCCCATGAAGGAGAGGCAAAGGGGGTTGTTTGTTTACTCTTTAACAGTCAAACTATGAGTTAAATTCATACCATATTGGATTTATAGATTGCAAGTGACCTAGAATAAAAAAGTAGGTCAAAGTTCAATTTTTTAAATAAAATTTTACAATCGTTTTTATCCCCATTTACTTATAATGGGGAAAAATTTCAAATGTCTGTAGCAGCAAAACTATTAGGTAAATTCATAGCAAATTGGGTTTATAGATTTAGCAGTAACCCAGAATAGATGTGATTACATTTTGGGAAAAGTAGGTCAAAGTTAAAAAATAAATAAATAAAATAGTTTTTTCCCATTTACTTATATGGGCAAATATTCATATGTAGCAAAAGCAGCAAAACTATGAGTTAAATTCATACCAAATTGGGTTTATAGATTTACCAGTGGCCCAGAATAGATGTCATCACATTTTGGGAAAAGTAGGTCAAAGTTAAAATTTTAATGAATTTTAAAAATCTTTTTACTTCTCCCATTTACTTACAGTGGGAATTGTAAAACATTGATAAAACCATCAATTTTGTTTCAATTTACTTCAAACTTGGCACATATATAGAAGCAATCAATATACTGCCATCAGTGCATGATGACATCAGCTGGATTGGTGCCTGGTACCACTAGTTTATGATTGTGCTTTTATTTTGGTGAGAAATTTTCATAAATCATTAGCCTCATAACATAATTGAGTCATATTTTTTTGGCCAAATTGTGACATCTGTATAACTTTACTCCTAACACGGCTGCTTCATTTTATGCAAAAATATGACAAAGGCAATTTGATTATGAGGCGAAATCTAAAACTGCAACATTCAAAACAATAAAACTGGCAAAACTAATATATAACAGGTAAAATTGAGGGGAAAACTTTAATTATTGCCTTTATATGAAATTCTAGATTAAAAATCCAGCAACTGCTCTTCATATACTGGAATATTAAAAAAAAAAAAAAAAGTATTACAATATGATAGAAAATTGTATCACAAATACTATTTAATTGATTTGTTCCAAAACATTTTATTATTAACATTTATTTTTATTATTGTTACATGTGCAATGTTCATAGGTGCGTGTAAACACAGAAAATTGTGGCTTTTTGTCTTTTCATTATTACCTTTTTAGGACATTAAGTTTATTTTTCATTTAATACAAAAAGGTACAGACAGAGCATATTTATATATATATATATTTTTTTTTTTTTTGCTTGTTTAATGATTTTTTTTTCTTTTCTTTTTTTTTGCGTCAGAGTCTATCTCACCAACATTGACACTAATTCCAAACCTATATGGATGGAACAGTAACACACAGAAAAGACAATCCATTTGCATATAAAGCAGCGCATATCACAAATGACAAATGACGTGACAAGACAAAACAGAAAAAGCGAGGGAGACTTGACCGTGGAGAAAAGGTGTCGCTGATTTAATGAGATGTCCAAGACTTGGGAGGACTAATGCATGGATGATGTGAAGCGCAGTAGGTCTGAACACGAACAGTGAGTAAAAACACACATATTTCATACTTACTACGAGTACTTTTGTAATCCTAAGAGCTTCTGCTTTTACCAGAGTCAATTTAACTAGACTGAAGACAACATATATTTTTGGGACCTCTAAAAATATTCAGAATACACTATATAATAAATAATAGATAAATATAATCTATTATAATTTAAAGATTATCCTGATAAAAATGATGGTATTTTCAATAATTATCATGATGCGTTTTTGAGTGGTTAAGGTTTATATTAATATAATAATAATAATAATAGTTGGAGTAGAAGTAGTAATAGTAGTATTTATGGTCAGAATATGACAAACAATGCAGAAAACTAGGGGTAAAACAATTAAAGCTATTAAAATGATTACAATTATTACATATTTTTTTTAAATCTGTATTTTCTAAGCCTTTTACATGAGATTTTAAGCAAAATTCTTTCATCCAATGTTACTGATTAGAATGTAGAATTTTACAAAGACAATACTTTTATTCAAGATTGTAGTTACTATGCCTAATGCCTTTTTATGTAATGTCAATGAGTCTGTTTACATGTGTACCAATACTACGATCATTATCCAATTTCTGGAGTTATTAAATTAGCCTATTTAAGTGATGTGTGTAAACAGGGTAATCTGCTTTATCCAATAACAGAAGTAATCTGATTATGAGAAATCAGATTAGATTTCACCCCAATACTCCCATGTTTTCACACATTTATACGAGTTTATTTCATTTTGTTTTAGATCTGTGCATGTGTAAAAAAAAAAAAAAAAAAAAAAAAATCGATATAAATGGAAGTTACGCAACAATATGAAACTACGGAAAAAAGGTGAACAAACAGTCAAATAAAATGAAGGATAGCAGCAACATGTGACCTATTTTGTATTATTATTATTATTAGCTCCCACATTAGAATAGCTAACGCTGATACCGTAGGCATTGCCATGGTAACAAGACAACACTGGATGTTTTGGAAATGACAAGAAGTGTACGTTTATCACATTTTTGAAGAGCATATAAACACATTGCATCTGATTACAGATAATTATCAGATTACTCCCAGTTTTGGGGGTTTTTTTTGGGCATGTAAACAAGCTCAATAATACTGCGATGAATCAACATCTCGTCATTTTCAAAATTTTGACAAGAAGAACAGGAAACAACAACTAAACTCACGCACATATTGTTATAAAGTGCTTAGAATATACAATGACACCACTACAATAACAAGCCTCAGAGTGTGACGTTTATTTTGTTTTAATACTTTATTGTGTCAATATCCATGATAACATTTTACATTTGTCTCCTGGTTAATCACACTTTTTTTCCCCCACCCTGTGTGTGAAGTAAAGAGGGAAAAAAAAAAGGTACTAACAAAGAAATGTAGACCTATATAGACATTTTAAATGAATAAATAAAGTAGAATAAAAATTATGATACTAAATAAATAACAGTACAATTATCTAAGTCCAACTTATCAATAACAGCATCAATAGTATCTTCAATAAATATGAGTGTGACGTTTAAAGCTACACTCCTCTTTTATTTTTCTCAGTTCCTCTTTTCCACTACAGACTTCTTAAAAACTCATGGCCGATTTATGTGAAAGAGTCAAAGAGTTGATCAGTATGAAATAAGAGTCTGTAAATCAAAACCTGTCATAAAAACTCTGGTAGAAAATCTCATTAAATCACATATTTTAGTTGGAAAATGTTCTAATTTAGAATATTCTTCTGTAATATGCCATTGAAATGTCCTGTATTAAATTTTAAATATCATAAGTCTGTTAAATATTATTGTACATATAAATTATATAAATTGTTGTATAAATTAGCAATATAACTACTGCATCTTCATTTTCTCATTACCATTGTAGTGTTTTTTTGTTTTGTTTTTTTCCCCTTAGTATCTGGTTTCTCATTTTAGGATTTTTTCCTGTAAATATAATAAAATCTGTTTTTTTTTTGTTTTGTTTTTTGCAATGACATGACATGTCAGGTGACATGACCTCCATGCCTTGTGCTCACTGTCTTTCTTACCCTCTAAGCCAGTGCCCTAATGTCACATCTCTTGCATGTCATTTCCCATCATTGTTGCTGTAATTTAATGCTAATATCACGCCATGTGTCAACTAGGACACACAAAACATCAATGCAAGGGTGTGGATCCCATTTGGAGGGTCATATGTTGATAGATGCCCAAAGAAAACAATATATAAAATAGAAAAACCTAAATATCGTACGTGATTTTAATTCCATTTCCATTTTTTTAATTCAGAGTGTGCTGTTCATGTGACCTGTGTTTTGACAATAAAAGTGGAATCTAATGTCCGTGTAAAGGCGGTGATTGTAACGTTGCACCGCAGACCTGTATGTTCTGACTGCAGTGGCTGCATTTCAGCTGGTGTGGTTACTCAGAATAATTAGTTTGGTTGGAACAGCACCTCTGGGGGCTGGATTAGCTCTTGGAGGGCAGTTTCTCTGGCAGCCCAGTGTTCTGATGAGAGCTGAGATATACTGTCATGCATCCAGCACTGAGAAGCGTTTGATGGTTTTAAAAGCCTTGAGCAAGTGACAATTACAGCCTGAATGGCAAACAGGGTCAAAGGGAATGAGATGCTCTGGACTCCAGCGCTGAAGGTCACTAGGGAGACGCTGTTGTATAGCTGTGCATTACAATGCGTGACAATGGATGGAGTTCAGGGAGGATCAGTAAGCTGGCAAGAAACTTCTGCACCTCTGTCTAAAATGAAAATGATGATGTTTCTAGAGAGCAGTGGTACATATAACCAGGGGTGGGAGAAAATTATGGATGCATGGACTGTAATCCTCCTGTGATACGTTATTGATACACTGGAGCAAATGTGGGTGCATGCAGTTGCTCAAACAGTAATTTGACATGTCAGACATGCTGCTACTAGCGATGGGTATATTCAAGCAAAAAATACCATCTGATAATTGCCGGGATGTAGTCTTGACTGTAAATCTTCGGGCAGATATTTTATTAGCTGAAATGGCAGTCGTAAAATAAAGATTTTTGTCATGGTTTACGAGTGGCTGCAGTCGCGAGCATGTTGTGATGAAGTTAGCTTCATGTACAGGGTGCGTACAGGTTTGTACAAGTTTAATTTAAGACCTTTTTAAAGAGCGCCTTCCTCTAAAAACCACTTTGAGTAGCTCTTTTTACAATGTGGTGGGTCACAACAAGCAGTGTACGCAGCACCCCAAGACGTGAAATTCGACCTAAATGGTTTTATTTGTCATTGAAAGGTTAACCTACAGACAAACGAGTGGATCAGAGCAGGACAAACTTATCTACGTCACAATGTCATAAGCCCCGCCCAGAGCCATGTATGGTACGCCCACGGG
>JAPSES010000115.1:1963075-1979528 GCA_029822895.1 Maxillicosta whitleyi
CCTTGTCTCAGAGCGAACATTTCCTGAAAATTTCATTAGGTTTGGTCAATAATTAACCGAGATACTGAGAAACAACAGTTTCGGCCCCATTGACCCCAATGTTAATGAAAATTTCAAAGTGATCCAGAATCCAGGATTTCTTCTGGATCATCCTCAAAAGTTAATCATCATCATTTCTTCCTTGTGCCATTGGCAACAAATCCTTAACATGTCATCAAAATCCATCCATAACTTTTCGAGTTGTGTTGCTAACATACAAACAAACAGACAAACCCAGGCGAAAACATAACTTCCTTGGCAGAGGTAACAATGAAAGTTTCCAAGTGAAAAAAGCTCAAAGCACTGTTGTTGTTTTTTCCACAATTGAAAATAATGGAGTTTGATGATGAAATGACTGAAGTGAGTTTGACACCCCTGCTGTAAATCAACACAATATTTACATTGGTCGGCATGTTTATGAAATGACTTCTTGTGTCATCTCACGTTAACAAATAAACAAACCGTCGTATTTGTAATTTAATGGAAAAGCTGACGTTACGGATTTCTGTTTTCCAGACACTTAGTACATAGTTTGGCGCATAAGCCTAATGGAAAAGCAACTAAAATCAATCCCACATAGAACTCCTTTAATCCACAAATTTGGGGCAAACATTACAAGAAAACCAAAGTACAGGGAAGAAATGCCTAATCTATTCCCACGTCTAGTTAACCTGAAGATTAACGGACTACATGGATACTTCAAGGTGGAACGAAGCAGGTAATTATATCCTTACACCCCTTTGAAAACCTATTAAGTCCATACTGTACCTCTGTCGATCTCCCCTATGGTGGAACTGGATGCTCCACTTCAAAGCTGACCTCCCCTTTCTCCTGATTGATAGATCGGCCCACCATTGATGCCTGCATATCCATCAAGTAAAGCCACCCATGATGAATGAATATGTCCTTTATCAACCGTGCATCACCTCATGAAGTATTGTCCTTTTTCACCCGGCGTATTTATCCTTCAGCCAAAGATTGATTAACTATGGACGAGATTCAGTCAGCAATTATGACCTCATCGCTAATCAATCTACCTCTCACCAAGGGAGAGCCCTACTTACAGTTTGGCTCCGGCACACACACACACACACACACACAATCACTCACACGCAATTGTGTCAGTTATCAGCAGGCACTTTTTCCACAGTCTCTGGGATCATGGGAAAGTTTTTAGCCACACTAATGGTGTCACTCCAGGGAAGGCTGTATCACTCAGTCAATTTGTGCGTCGTCAATACTTTTGGCCAAGGGAAAAAAAAAAAAAGTCGAACTGTGTGGATAGATTACCGTGAAATTCCCTATGGATGTGTCTGTGGGATGCATTGTCTAAAATGTTGGCTATTTATATACACGACTGCGTTGAGCTCGCATTGTACAAGGGCTTCTTGCGTAACACTACTGGGCAATTATGTCAGTGGTGAATAACGGTAAATATCACAGAAATTGCTCTATAAATCCAATTAAAGGTGACTACATGAGTCCGGAAATGCAGGCGATATGTGGGAAACGGTGGTGTTTTTGCTGTCAGCTAGCATCGTTAGTTTACCACTGGGCCCGGCCAAGCTCAAGTAACCATCAGAGTCAATTTGTTTTTCTCTAGAACAATATTTTTGACTACTCAGCGTGAAATACAAATATCTCTAGTTTCTAAAACTGTTTATTTAACCCATAAAGACCAAGTGTTACATTTGTAACAGTTGGAAAATATTTTGCTCTCTATATTTGATTTTTCTTGACATAATCCTGTGTGTTTTATGTTTCTTCAGTGAACATCAGTGTTGGGCACGTTAATTAGTTATAGTTACTTCTCCCAAACAGTAACTAACACTATAAAAGTAACTAGTTACCAGGGAAGTTAACTATTGCTTTACTTTTTTGTTTGTTTGTTTACAAATTTACTAAGAATTCAGATTCATTTCAGAGCAGAAAAATCCATCTTTTGCTGCTTGGAAGGTGTGGCTCCGTCACCGTGGGCTTCACTGTCAGCTGACCCCACATTAACAGCACCTTTTTACTGGTGTCAGTGGTGTTTTGGACACTAGTTTAGTAGAATTAAATTGGAGTTGCTTACACCAGACATGGACAAAGTCTTGCTCTTGGAAATAATGTACACTCAACATGTACATTTGACCTTTTTCCTTGACGAGGTTAAAGTAGAGCCTGTTCTTCTACCTCAAAAACGCCATCTTCGAATCCGGACTCGCCATCTCTGATAGTGTGTGTGTGTGTGTGCTGCTGCTAGGTCCTGGGTTTGTGTGTAAACACCCGCCCACCTGATGTCTCTGGTTGGCTTAACATGAAATCTTACTCTACCTTGGCCAATCATCATTACTTAGGCAGTTCTCTCACCCCTCCCCCCCTTACCAAAGGGGGGAAAACACACACAAGCACACGCGGCTTCTGTATTTGTGTGAGCCAAGTCAGATGAAAGCTTCAATTAGTAGATTCTGTAACGCCCAGTAACAGTGAAACATCGTTATAACGACAGATGAAGTAATTACTTAGATTATCCATTACTGAAAAAAGTAACGCCGTTAGTAGCAACGTTTATTTGAACGCTGTTATCCCCATCACTGGTGAACATCAGGTATTTCCTTGTATTTAATTCACTGATTGTGTAGATATCCATCAAAGCTTAGATTAAAGTTGAAGGTTATTATATTAAAAACAGAGAAAACTGAAGAAAAATTGACTTTTTTAGTCAATTATATCATTAACTGAACATCCTTCCACTGTCATTGATCCAACTCCATTGGTTTTACTGGTGAATCAATGTTGTAGAAGAAGATGGTGTTTCCATGGTAACTACAGAGCCTCTGAACATCCTAATGGGTCATATCTAATGACCATGAAAAGATGAAAAACTGTATTTTACACCAATTATTTACATGTATTGATAGGATTAATGGATCAACAGGTGTTAAACATTTTAGATCAGTCGATGGTTTCGGTCACCAGTAGATGTTTGGGTTTTTATGGGTTAAGCAACTCAAACAATACAACATTTTGACCACTAAACAACCTCAGAAAAGCTCAAAAGCCACAGTATCCAGGCTTGTGTTCACATCAGAGGAAAAGCATAAAGTATAGAATCTAAGAATATAAATCACCATACGTCTGTAAAGACTCCTACTGCTGTTTGCATCCTGCTGCATCAAATGACATGAAAAAGACTTTTTTTTTTTTTCCTACAGATTTCTACCAGCGTCAGTCTCATCCATTGGGTTGTGATCATACTCTGCATCTGTCAGTGTCAATACAAGTTTTTCCAACAATTCGTAAACAATGCTGAAAAGTTATAGGAACTTATAGGAAACTATAGGATTCTAATTACAATGGAAGGGTAAAAAAATAAATAAATAAAATGCTTGTTAAATATTTCAGGCCATAAACTGAGCATTTATTGTGTTTATGCGCTGCTGGTAAATCCCTATTCCATATAAAGAGATGGGATTAGTTGTCCATATAAGATCTTTATGTAACTGCGTAGGCTGGAGGTGAGTCTGTACAAAGTCTAATTTAACTCTATTATTTCTCTCGCTGAATACTTTAAGGTGACGTCAGCGGTCATAAGGGCTGAAGCATTTGAAGAAACTAGAATCATATATGGTACTTGGCACCAGATCAGGCAGCAGCAAAAGCCTACTATTAGAATAACTGTTGTAATAACCAGTGTTCAGCCCGTAGAGGGCACCACTAAAGGGGATTCAGGGAATTAGTAGCACCTCAAAGGTTAACAAATATATTAAAAAAAATATCAAATGTGTATTTTAGACTCGCCACAGGATTTGCTAATCTTTCGTTTTAATATAATTTCTGGCAACAACACGACAAATGGTTCCAGGCACAAGCCCCGCCCCTCACCCCCCTATTGTAGCTTATTTTGGCATCAATCCAGCTGATGTCATCATGTCTTTGGGTGTGCTGATGTCATCATAGCAACTGCCCCTGTGTATGTGCCAAGTTTGAAGTAAATTAAAACAAAATGCATGTTTTTTAATAGACATTTGAAGTGTCAGTCATAGGTGAACGAGAAGAAAAAAGATTTGAAAAATGAATTTAAAAAAAACTATTTTTCCCAAAATGTAATCAGATCTATTCTTCAAACCAATTTGGAATGAATTCAACCAATAGTTTTAGTGCTAGAGTGTTAATAATCATTCAGTATTGAAATGCATCACATTTAAAAGACTAATTAAAGCCAGTATGTTAAAGAAATATAATGAATTAGTTAGTTATGTTGGATGGTCATATTATTGTCATTTTTTTTATTATTACTGTCAATTTTGTTGTTGTGAATAGTATTAAATGAATGGAAATTTGAGAAATAAAATAGTATGTGGCTGTCTGAGTTGGCAGCAGCTATTTTATTGTATGGTTTTACATATATGTACAGTATATACATACATATTTTTGTTGTTTATGTTGTTGTTGTTTTTAAGACGTTCTTTAAAATTTATTTCTGGGGATAAAGAGGCAGAAAAAATAAGACTAGTTTTCTCTCTGTTCTCTTTCATTCAAATATGGAGAACGTTTGTGTTTCTTTTAAATTGCCTTTTATTGTCTTTCATTTTACAAATGAATGAAATAAAGAATAAAATGAAGTGATGTGAAATGTGGTTCAATGAAATTCGACATAAAGACAGTAGAATATCAAGGGGAGCCTCGCATACTATTTTATGAAGTTCCTCTTGGCAAAACAAATCTGTTCAACAGCAAAAAGCAGCCAGACTATCATTCTGCTGTTATGAAGCTGAACAAGACAAGTTAAGGGGGAAAAAGTGTTAAACAAACAAATCAAAAACAATATCCCTTGCCTCCCCTTTGGGCAGGGTAATAATGTAGTTTGAGCTTCCGAATTACTTAAAGAAAGAGTTTCACACTGTACTGTTTTAAGGTTATTGCACGATACATCCCAAAAATATGACAGAAACACAAATGCTCTATCTATGTATCTGATACTAAGGTCTTTTATTGTAGTAAAAACATCAATAGAATTTCAATGGAACACTGCATCAAAAGTATTAATATAATACATGGGCCATATTAATGGACTCTCTCTATGAATGTGTTAATATGTTCATCTTTATTACTGCGGTCGATAATGGAGGAAGTGATTTTAAATCATGTATACCCCTCATTAGCATAATATGTATGTGTTGTACCATAGTAGTTGACTTTTATGATCCATGTTAATTTAATGAATGAATGAATATACAAGCTAATTGGACGGAAGCGACCTAGTAGCTGTAGTGCATTAAAAATTACAACGTAGTGCAGTAAAAGTCTACAGTAGCGTTGTGACTGTAAATTCACTAGTACTTGAATAAATATAGTTACATAGTACCGCTGATTTACTACAACCATATTTCTGTTCCGTTTCGAGGATTGGAGCCCAAACCCAATTCAATTTGTTTCAATAATTTTATTGGAGCTACTGATATTGTCCAGTATTTCTGTCACTGTATTTTACATAAGGACAATTTAAAAATTGCAAACACATAAAATCTCTCGTCCTCAGCCTTGATTTGATCTCACCACTTTGACTATATCCTTTGCATCCTCTAGTGAAAGGTAGCAGACATATTCATCTGGAGATTGATTGCCCTCTTCTGAATGACCCTTAAGGGTCATGCTGTAATGGGCTTGCATCCCACTCAGTGACCAGGGGCAATCTCAGTCTACAACAGACAACGCCCCCATGGAAACCAAGGAACATTCCTTAGAGCATTGTAAGGAGAAGGACACAATATTACAACATGGAAGTCAGATGAGAAGGAGAAGGCAGGTTTAATCTACTGAAAAACCCCTTAAATGATGACAGGAAGATGATGCGAGCCGCACAGAAACCAGACTAATCAGCCGCAGCAGATGGAATAGTAGATGAATTGAACAGTTTCCATTGTGGTGTTTGTTTAAAAATAACAGTAAAGCAGGTTATTTTTAATATATAAGTGTAAAAGGTTGATCATTTTTCTTTTTTTTTTTATATAACTTGTCTGGTTCAGCATCACAACAGATCATTTTTCTTGCAATAAAAGGGAAATCTGGCATCCAGACAAACAGAGGAAAGAATACAGTAATCATGTGCAACCCAAAACAGCAGCAAAAATTAGATTCTATCGACGGATGCATTTTATAGATGTCCGGTAATGTGGGAGTTAGTGCGTCATAATGATGGTAATGACAAAAAAAGATCAGATGTTTGTGTGCAAATCATTGCAGGCTGAGTGCCAAGGACGTGCCGATAATGCTGTTCCTCATTAGTTGAACCGGGAAATTTCACCTGATTTAACTACATAGAAAATATGTCTTTAATAATTAAAAAGCATAGTTAATATTACGTAAAGCAATGTTTAGCGTCATATTTAAACAAGTCAAACTGTTGATTGATTGGTTTATTTCAAGCTTGTGCACTCTATGTACAGTGTTGTATGAATTTCGCAATAATCTAAAACTTACCAAGTGTATTTTTCTCATTTCTTATCAAAAAATGTCATCATTAAATGAAACATAATCACCTCGAGAGTAACTTATAAGTATGACATAAGACCTCATTTTTAGACAATAGATCTTGATAAGTTTCACTTGTTCCATTGGCAGATTTTTGTTGTTGTTGCTTGAATAAAAAAAAATATATATATATATATATTTATTTCATTTCATTTTTTATTATGTTTAATTATAATTTATATCACATTGCATATTATCAGTACGAACATTTTCCATAAATAAATTGGTCTGAATTATATTTTACATTTCCTTTCCACTAACTAAACTGCTACACTTCTTGGGATATCAAGTAGCAATAGTGTTCACGGATAAATAATACATTAACCACTTCACAAGAGGAAACCTGCGTCGAAATAGGAAGTCATAATATTTCTTCATTGTGTAATTTGATTTGTTACCAGCCCTATATTCTACTGCTGTCTGTGTACTGTAAGTTAATTAAATTTGTCATTTAATTTCATTCGTTTTCACAACATAGCATGTCATTTCTGTCACGATGTGCGTCTCGATCAATACTATAATAAAAGATGTGGTTGTACAATTCAGACACATGTTGCGCTGTAGTGTAGTGTAGTGTTGCGCTGTAGGCAGGTATTATATTCACAGAACAGATAATGTGCTAATTTATTCATGTTACAATCAGTGATATATAATTATGTTATGTCATTTTATTCTGATTAAATTACATCAACACATGTCGTCTAATTATGTCCGGGGCCTTTATTATTATATTATTATTATTATTATTATTAGAAACTGGTATTTATCTATTTAATAAGTAGAATGGTCTTGTTTAGCCTTAATGCAATGTTTTATTTTGGTGAGCTCACACATGCAAAGTTGAAAATTCTGTGTTTCCAATGTCCGACTTCCTTTAGCATTTCAAAATAAAAGTCCTCTATCATAGCAGTACTTATTTGACAGCTTTTATTGTGTAAGGATTGCCTTCCTGTAGCAATGGTGAGTTTCTACAAATATCTGTTTTTTAATTTATTTTTTTTTAACTTTATAGAACTTTTCAACATTTAACAAATTATAATTTTAAGTAATGTGTTCATAATACAAAGATTGATCCCCCCCCCCCCCCAATATTTATGAGAAACATAAATAAATAAATAATGTAAATATTTGAAAAGTATTTACAGTTCCAGGCCAGGTAACGTATACACACAGCGGGAAAAAGACTCCCATATTTTGTTTCATGCATGAATTATGAGAAACTTAATGAAGACAAACAAACATCATAAGTTGATCAATTATTTAATATTATTTCAATGTAATATTATTACTTTTTCCCAGCCTGGATTTTAGGACAGCCCCCCCTTTTTTTTTTTTTTGTCTTGTGTTCTTAGTATGTACATCGATGCAATTTCACATTTCCGTTTATTTTATTTATGTATTTTATGTGTATAATAGTTAACATTAATGTTACTATTCCATGCATTGTACCAGACTTAGCCTCGGGCCAGTTTACATCAGTCGTCCCCTGGTAAAACCCAGTTAAAATAAAACCAGTACACAAAACAAATACATCATACTAATTACACATAACAGGACATTACGCACCGCATATACTATGTATGTTACACTGATTTATTGAAAAATAATATGGGCGTCTTTGGAGTTCGACATCGTTAGAAGCACTTGTATAACGAAAGAACATAAATGAACAAAATGATGCCACAGGCCTGATTGTATGAGTTATTTTAATGTTAAAATGTTGCATATTATGACTCGAAGGAGCATAAAAAAAGCAATAACCAGCGTAATTAGTCTATACCTAGCTGTCTAAGCCACAGTTCTAAAAACACAGTGTGTTTCAGGTCACAACACTAGTTTCCAAACGTTCGAAATTAGACGCTAATTTTCATAAAGCGGAAACAGAAAACAGCATATTTGACCTTTTGTCAACTCGAGGCCACTTTTGTCCTTTCCTGTTCACGGTACACGCTCCAATCCTGATGCATCGGATCCTCTAGTAAATTGGGAACTATTTCACAGAATTTTTTTTTTTTTTCCCAGGCACAAAATATAGTTGGAACAATAACATTGCTTTGCCATGGGAATTGAAAGATAATTGTATGAGCCTGTGGCATTGCTGTTTCATAAGCTTCACGCTCCATTTCTGATTCCCACCAGAAAGCTGTTTCTTTTTCCTCCTTTGCACATATTTATTTCTGGCATTTAATTTAACTCTCTATTTATGTGTATCTTAAATCACATGTTCTCCTCTGTCCTTGCAAAATGGAAATGGGCACCGTTGTTATCTCTGGAACTAAAATAAAAACAACGTGCGTCTTAGCTATTAAGTGCATAACAACATCTTCAAAAAGGGCAGTTTGAAGAGAGAGGGCACACCAAGGCTTGAACATGCTGTTGAATAAATACATTAATTAAGGGGGAATTACGTGCTTAGGGCTTGAGTTGGCTTGCTTTCAAGTGCCAGGGGTCCTCATAAATATACATTTAAAAGACATGTGGCAAGATCAAGAAGTAACCTCTTAACAATGAACTTCTGTATCATCATCTCTGTGATAAACACCTAGCACACACTGGTAGCCTTGTTAAGAAACCAACAGTTTCACTTAATATTAATAGATGTAAATTAATTCTTTGTTTATTTGAGTTTAGAACTCTTCCAAGTCCTGGGACACAGTCTGTTTAGTTTCAACTCTCAAGATGGAGACGGAAATATCAAATGCGACCCGTCTCTTGACAGCACAGACCTATCCCACTTTTGTCCCATAATCCCGTGGGGCTTCCACTGCCAGTGTTTTCCAGACTTTATACCCTGATATAGGAATAGTCACTGTAAAAAAAAAAAAAAAAATTAAAAAAAAAAGTGGTGGCAGGCACAACAAACCCCATCCCTTACATATATCATAGCTTATTTTGGCATCGATCCAGTCTACGTGTGTGCTGATGTCAGCAGCCTCTATATATGTGCCAGGTTTGATAATGACAAAACAAAACATTCATTAATAAAAATTCAACTTTGACCTACTTTTCCTAAAATGCAATCACATGTATTCTGGAACACTGGCAAAGTATAAACACAACTTGGTATGAATTCAACCAATAGTCTTCCTGCTACAGACATTTGGAATTCTGCCCATTGTAATGAAATGGGTGAAAATGATTTAATAAATTGATAACACCTTTAAACTTTGACATACATTTCCGAAAATGTAATCAGATCTCTTCTGGGTCCCTGGTAATCTATAAACCAAATTTGGTATGAATTTAACCAATAGTTTTGCTGCTGCAGTGTAAACAAACAGAAACAAAAACAAACAAACAAGCGGTGCCAGGAACAATAAGCCCCGCCTCCTGCACGTATTATAGCTTATTTTAGCATCAATCCAGCTGATGTCATCATATCAACTACCTCTCTATATACATAAATACATACACACATACATATATATATGTGTGTGTCAAAGTTGAAGCAAATTGAAACAAAATTGATTTTTTTTTTTTTAAACATTTGAAAATTCACCCATTATAAGTAAATAGAGAAAATAAATTTTAAAAATTCATTAAAAAAATTCTCAAAATGCAATTACATCTATTCTGGGTCCCTGGCAATCTATAAAACTCAATTTGGTGTTAATTTAATTGATAATTTTGTTGCTGCAGAAATTTCACCAATTGTAAGTGTAACCCACTACTGGGTATGTACACGTCTATGGTGGGTCAGTTTCTTTATAGATTAAAGTAAAGACTCTAGATTCTGGAGAGAGTGGGAAACAGTGCAAATAAAAGACACCACAAAAAAATGTTATTCTTTTTTAGTAAGAGATTTTATAAAAAGTTTTGTAATAATCAAAATAAAATTGGACCCTTTTTTAAATTATAAAGTAAAATAAAACTTTGTTCCAAAAATGTGGAATAGTAGTCCTTCAGAAATAAAACAAGAGTTCCAGAGTTCTTTTAAATTGTTGTTCCAGAATAAAGAAAATAGTTCCTTCAAAATAGTTCAGGTGATAATCCACAGTTCAGTTTATAGTTTGTTTCATGTCCATAAGTCAAGTCAAGTCAGTCAGTGATGTGACAGAGGCTGGTCACAATCCTACCGGATATTGTCATGGAGAATGACAATACAATCTCGTTCAGAAGGGTGGCTCGCCATCAAATGAAGGGATAAATCTTCAATGGAAATCCAGATCCAGCTCAAAAACTTGACCTGTGTAACCATACCCTTCATTAAGTTATGATACACATCAGGTCAATTACCAATTTTACACATAAATCAATTATCATCATTCTAACTTTTTTTAGTTGTACAACATTTAAATCACTTATATCAAAATAAAAGTTATGCAATTTGCATACACTTCTTAATTTTGAAAAGCATTGCATACCATTTAATTAAGTTACAAATATCAGGTAAACAGGATGAACACTCTGAAATAATTAACATTATGTACAGAAACTATGGTAATAACACATAAAATTACCGAATACAGTACACATCATGAGAGCACGTTCGGCCCTGTCACATGGCACGCGTTGGATGCGTGACCGCCGCATGCGCAGCACATCCACACCATACAAACTTAAAACTTACTCATTTCAAATGAAATATATCATCTCAAATTTCCCCACAAGTATTAACAAAACAAAATACAATTCCCAAATTTAACCGAAGTGTTAAATAAAAATAAAACCAGATTTGACAATAAAGAAAAATATAAATTGTCTTACCGAAACGATTTAAACAAAAGAATTACTCCATGAACGAAGTTTCTGGTCTTCAACACTCATATCAGTCACAGAGCGGGTCGCTCGGTAATCAGAACTTAAGCTTTTACATATAAACACTTAGAATATTTTCTCTTAACAATTTCTAATTCACAGGTGGAGCAGACGAAAAAACGTGGTGTCCGACTCTCCGGCTCTCGTTAGCTTAACTCACTCACGGCTCCACAGGAAACCGGATGCTTACGAATAGCATGTCAAAATAAAAGCACCAATATACCAAATACATGTAAATCATATATTTTTCTTAACGAAAATAATCCTTATCATTCATACATTTTTTTTAATCAGAACAATTACTATTTATTATACCATTTTACTATTTATTATTCCATTTTACAATGTATTATTGTTTTTATGCTTTTTATCAACTATTTATTGTACAGTTTTACAATGCATTTGTTAACTGGGTTACATAAGTAAATCGGAAAAAAAAAAGATTTTAAAAATTCACAGAAAATTTAAAAACCAACAAATCGTAAAATGTAACCAGTAGTTTTGCTGCGACAGACGTAACGAACAAAGAAACAAATTAACAAACTGAACCAAAAACAATACTCCTTGCCTCCCTGTTGGGGGTTGGGGGGCGGGGTTAAAATGTCCATACATGAAATCTATATGATACTGAAAAATGAGAGAAGACGTCAAAGCGGAGAAAGTGCTTTTAGTAAATAAGCAGCAAAGGTTGAAGCCGAGGAGTGACCAGGAGCAGGAGAGGGTTTTTCACAAGAAACGTCGCCGTACAATAACTCTTCCCTGAATGAAAACTGTATTTAGACAGCTTTATGATGTATCACTGTGCTCAATGAAAGTGACATTTTTTATCTTGGTTTGCACAGCACTTTGAATACAGATCCTTTTAATAAATTGGTCCAGTAATGCTTGACATTATTGATGGATGGCACTTAGGTGAATGTAATGGTACGGAACTGCTACTTTACGCATAATTTTGGGAATTTATCTGCTTGGAAATTTGCTAATACAACATTTTTTATCGAATCTTTTCCATAGTCGTTACGGTTTAGTCTAAAAAAAAAAAGAAAAAAAAAAAAAAGATTGTTCTAAGTTTTTAAATACTGTATCGTTTCATCATTTTTAAGAAAAGTTGCACTGAAAAAGTAAATATGCGTTTTTACAATTGAAATAGTTTGACTCAATTTGGTTCCATAAAATGACTTCAGTTGGTTTCCATGTATATGTTTGTAGAGTAACAGGTTTATTTGTGGTCAATTCGCATCATGGAAACAAACAGATCTGCAACAATTAACCCTCGAAGACCTGTGCAGCCACTGGCGACTGAATACATCTTTATTTACCGTATTTTCTGGATTAAAAGTCACTCCGGAGTTTAAGTCGCACCAGCCATTAAATGCATAATAAAGAAGGAAAAGACATATAAGTCACATTTTTTGGGTAAATTTATTGGATACTAGAAAAGCACTCAGAGCGCGCAAACCTCTTTATCATAATGACACAGTCCACAGACGGACATTGTGTGAGTACTTAGACTTTTATACTTTAAAGTACATTTTAAAGGAACTGTTTAGTACTTTTACTTAAGTAAGATTCTTGATGTAGTACTTCTACTTTTACTTAAGTAAAAGTACCAATACCCTGCAAAATATTTACTCAAGTAAAAGTAGAAGTACTACATCAAGAGTCTTACTTAAGTAAAAGTACCAATACCCTGCAAAATATTTACCCAAGTAAAAGTAGAAGTACTACATCAAGAATCTTACTTAAGTAAAAGTACCAATACCCTGCAAAATATTTACCCAAGTAAAAGTAGAAGTACTACATGAAGAATCTTACTTAAGTAAAAGTACCAATACCTTGCAAAATATTTACTCAAGTAAGATTCTTGATGTAGTACTTCTACTTTTACTTTAGTAAATATTTTGCAGGGTATTGGTACTTTTACTCCGTGACCGTGAAAACACCTTCATGTTCTGTAAAAATCCATAATTTGACTTGTTTTGATGTTAAGTTCATGATATATTTTGATGAAAAATCAGTTTGCTTTAATTTTCTCCATTTCAATATAATACTTTTTCAGTTCCCTCTGTACACATTGACTGTAAAATACAACTGAAACACACAAGATTTTTTTTATGCAGCAATATAAATGAAATTATTAATACTATATTATTGTCCAAATATTACTCTTTTAATATTTATTGAACTTTGTGTGCTGCCCACACAGGTGCCTGATCAGATATCGTAGAATGTTTTCACAACTCATCAAATATTAGCTTTAAAAAAAAAATAAAATCAAGGCCAATATTGAAAAAAAAAAAAAAAAAAAAAATCAATGCATCGCTCTACCTTCACCTCCAAACTTACAGTTAATACCTGCTTTTTTTTCTGTCTCCTGAGCCACAGCTGCCCAACAAACGGTTAGATAAAGCATTGTAAAATAGAAGAATGTATAAATAAGTCCTTGAACTAATGAACTCTTCTGAATGGAGAAAAAATGCATGGAAGTTTGCTTGAAACGTGTAATAAAATGCAATGTAAGGAGTCGGTTTGAGCAGATGCATTCAAAGTCATGCTGAATTATTTGGAGGCCGGCACATCTGGCTGGTTGGAGGTGTGTCACATGATTCATTTATGCGCTGATATTCATTATTTTCAAGGAACCCTTTTATGACTGGCATTATAATATAGGACATTATATATAGGACGCCTATAAGGGTCTTCATGTTTTCTTTGAAATAAAAGTGTGTATGAATATGTATTTTTTTGCCACAAGAAATTAACCGTCAATATCTAGCCATTAATTGTCATTCTTATGAATAATAAATGCTTTAAACAGTGTGTTTAGGTAAAAATAAATAAATAAAATCAGGCTTGAATTTTTTTGTGTATTTATTATCAGAAACAACTGTAAAAGTCCATAACAAAATCAATAGACAGGCGGCCAATATTGAAAAAAAATCTATATATCCACCTAATATATTTGATATATACCGGTCTAGAACAAACTCTTTATTTTCTTGTTCACAGTTCATCCCATCCTGTCTCACATTATCCATGTTTGTTTTTGCTACTTCTACACAGTAAAAAATATAGTGTCAATATTTTATATATCTATATATATATAGAGTCAAACTTTTAAAGTATTAAAGTATTTTTAGCTCTTTGGAGATAAACCAGTTCTAACAGTCCAGTTAAACGTCAGTGTAAAATTCAACTCTACACTGTTATGATTAGTGTCGGTCTGCTGCATTGAATTATGGGTACTGAACATATAACTCATTGTGTTCTATTTTATGTGCAGGGTTGTGTTAATGTTGATTTAGGTTAATGTGTCTGATTTACAATGTTTATGTTTACATTTTGAGTGGGATCAAATATTATCTGAGTTAAATTCAACTCTCTAAGCATTTACAGACTACAAATTTAACCCCTTTTGACATTCAACAGTAGTAAAAAAAATAAATAAATAAATACCCTAAACGTCATTCTTTTATTCTGAATTTCCTAAATTTGACCAAAATACATAAAAATTAAAATATTTTAAAATATTATATTTTTGTGCAGGACACTGAGGCTGGTTCGGGTCAATTTTATACATAAATCATAATTTTTAGTTTATAGTTTTTATGTGTTATGTAAAACAGAACATGATACTGTGTGAGAGTGGATGTTTTTATACAAAACCAAGTTTGTAAAACTGCTCTGTAATGTGTATTTTACATTTATTTATTCATGTGGGATAATCTATTTAGACATTCTAAATAAATATGTAGTTCAACATTTGGTTTAAACACTTACTATGAGGGAATTCTGGGTT
This sequence comes from Maxillicosta whitleyi, assembly GCA_029822895.1. NCBI lineage: Eukaryota > Metazoa > Chordata > Actinopteri > Perciformes > Neosebastidae > Maxillicosta > Maxillicosta whitleyi. Next base: position 1,978,188 of record JAPSES010000115.1, read on the forward strand.
AAATTTGACCTGAAACAAACTGTGAAGGCTGAAGAAACGAACAGTTTGTAAAGGATAATTATTTTTTATTTATTATTATTTATTTATTATTTTATGTATATATACATTAGTTTTATGATTATTTTCCTTCAACAGGACGTTAACCTGGTTCTGAATAGTTCCTCCTCTAATCACTTCTGCTGAAACTTGCATTTTCCTATTTTTCCGAAATTTGCTAATATATTCCTGGCATTAGAACTCTGACAATACGCTGACGGTGTTGTGACTTACACAAGAGACAATTAAAGAGTTCCACCTGTCAATCATCACATCATACTTCTGATCAAAATTATTTAACGTTTATATAATCAAAATTTATTGTGAATAACAATGCTTTTTATTTACTGTATATGCAACATAAGTGGTAAAGCATCATCCAAATAGTGACAAATACCAATATAATATAATATATATATCATGGTATCCTGGCTCACTACTGCTCATTTCCCATCACTTTGGAGTCTGTGTTCCCTTTCATGTACCGTGATGTGAAGATAGACTTCATTGCATTTGAATGACTGTGAAATCATTGGACACTTCACTTGCGCTGGATCACTCTGGGGGTTGACTCCACGTGGCATTTCCGACTGCTGTTGTAACACAACTGTAGCCTTAGAAACCAGATTATGCAAAAGAGAAGCATTCTCCTGTGAGCCAAAGTTACATCCAAGTGCAAAATTAGCCCGGCGCTGAGACACAAACAAGATCATAGAGAGTGAGGAAGGAGGAAGGGGAAGATGTGTACATACAGGCTAAATATACCCACAGTTTATTGACCTTAATGATTTGGTAAGCACTGACTGTCCTCCACTCTGAAATCACTGGTTCTGATTTGATTAGTGAAGTGACTCAGTGGCACATTTCCTTCACAGACTGACTCGACTGAGTAAGTGAATCAGAGGAATTACCTTTGTGGTCTGATGTGCATTTATTGGATTTGACTCATACTCCGGCAGTGAATGTTTCAACGCTTCTGTCGTTTATAAAACACTGTTAACGCTCAGGTATTACAAGAGTTCCCATGGTTCTTTAAAAAAAACCTCTAAAACTGTCATCGGTGAAACATAAAGGTGTTGGTGCCGGATGGTTTTATCAATGAAGTCGGATGGATTTTAGGAAAGCGATAAACCTGCTTTGGAATTACTGAGGTTAAAGAGACACATAAGGTAGTAAATTCAAAATGTCATAAATTTAAAAGCCTTCGTATCAATTCCTATAGAAAGAATATTATCAATCTGATCATTTTCAACAGTTGAACCAACTTTTGCCGACGACAGTGCGCTAAATTCGCGGATCAGAGCT
>JAPSES010000115.1:1996263-2008772 GCA_029822895.1 Maxillicosta whitleyi
AGGTTTGGTCAATAATTAACCGAGATACTGAGAAACTAAATTTTTGGCCCCATTGACCCCAATGTTAATGAAAATTTAAAAGTGATCCAGAATCCAGGATTCCTTCCGGATCACCCCCAAAAGTTATTCATTTCTTCCATGTGCCATTGACAACAAATCCTGAAAATTGTATTGATTGTGTATTTGTAGATTCTGATCTGTACATAATGTGAAAATAATAAACTGAAGCAGAATATTGTTAAATTTACACTTTTTCCCCCTCAGTTTGTCAATATAATTCACAATATTATTCACATTCAAATTTTATATAAATTTAATTTTATATAGATATAAGTATTTTCATAACATAATTTTACTTTTTTCATTCTAAACAGATAAAAGTTTGGAATTGACATTATTTATATATTATTGTGTGATTATTTTACTGGTTCAGCCCATTTCAGATCAAATTTCGCTGAATGCACCCGAACTACAATGAGTTTGACACCCCCAGCATAAGCAAACGTTTTTGTATGATTTTCTGTTCTGTGTTCCAGAAATTCTTCTTTCTCCGACTCATAGTATTAAAAAAAAAAAAAAAAAAAATTAAAAAAGAAAATGTTTGAAACTTTAGAGTAAAAACAAAATCCTTGTGGGTACCATATTAGTGTGTGGTTGTGATGGTACTATCTCCACATGACAGGTGTCAAACATGCGTCCAAATTCGGCCCGCCAAAGGGCCCAATCCGGCCCCTGGGATGAATTTGTGAAATGCAAAAATTACACTGAAGATATTAACTATCGGTGGAGTCAAAATCCTTTTAATTCAGCTTCCACATACAGACACATTACATCTGAATTGGGTCAGAACCAGTACGATATCATCATCATCATCATTATCTTCTTCAGTGTCACCTGATTCAGGCTTAGACGAACTATGATCATATCGCAATCAGTTGACGCCGTGCCTCCCCATCTCTGGCGGCGTCCCATAAGTTTCTGAATATCAACATAATGATGATATTTATAATCATGATGATATTCATGATTATAAATATCATCATAATAACCTATAAATAATGAGAACTGCAGGGGATATCTTTGTTTTAGTGTAAAAAAACTAAAATTACATTAAAATATTTACATTTACAAACTATCCTTTATCCAAACTATCAAAATAATGTGAATAATCTGAAAGAATATGAACAACCTGAAATGTCTAAAGAGAAGGAAATACAATTTTATCAATATTCTACCTGTTAGTTGTAAGTATTTTGTGTAATTTGTAACTGTAATGTACGTGTGTAAATGATAAACTGATAAACTGAGGCAGTTTTTTATTGTTAAAATTTCACTTGTTTTTCTTAATACATTTCAAGTTGTTCATGTTATTCAGACTTTTTAAGGAAACTATGTAGATGTAAACACTATCATAATGTGGTTTTGTTTTTATTTTACTGGTCTGGCCCACCTCAAATCATATTGGGGTGAGTGTGACCCCTGAACTAGACTGGGTTGGATACCCCTGCTCTACACGGTCACAAATTTACACTAAATACCAGGCAAAAACAATGTGATTTATTATGTTTTATTATGTATTTTTTGTAGATTTAGGCATTGACTAGATATTAGCTTGATTTTTATGATAAAATCATGTGAAAATAAAAGACGAAACCAGATCAGAATTACATAAAAGAGGTAAGGACATTAACAAGAGATATAATATAACCAAAGAAATAGACTTTAATTTACCATTTTTATAGTGGAAGAGTCTATAACAGAATAGATTCACTGTATTTTGTGATTTTTTTTTTTTTTTTTTTTTTTTTGTGGATTTGAGCTTTGATTAGATATTAGCTTGATTTTCATGATAAAATTACATTAAGATAAAAGACAAAACAAGATTAGAATGACATAAAAGTAGTACTGACATCAGCATAACAGTCATAATACAAGCAAAAAAAAAAAAAAGAGTTTCATTTACTATTTTGACAGAGGAAGAGTCTATAACTGTACATTCATGGTATTTATATTTGGGCTTTGATTAAACAGTGTGTGTTTATGATGGTACGCTCTCTACACTGTCACAAATTTGGCACAAAAAAAAAGCTGCCAATGAAGTGATTTATGGTGTTTTATTATGTATTTTATGTAAATTTAGGCTTTGACTGAATATGAACTTGATTTCTTTGATAAAATTCCATGAAAATAAAAGACAAAACAAGATGGGAATTACATAAAAGAAGTGACAGCATCAGCAAAAGACACAATACAAGCAAAAAATAGACTTTCATTTACTATTTTGACAGTGGAAGAGTGTTTCAAGGTGTGTTTGACTAAATATTAGCATGATATCTGTGATAAAATTATGTGAAAATAAGACAAAACGAGATCTGAATTACATAAAAGTAGTAAAATAAGCCAAACATATTATCTAAATGGTGGGAGTCTATTAGTCTATTACAGTGTAGATTTATGGTATTTCAAGGTGTGTTTAACCAAATATTAGAAAGATATCTATGATTCCTGTGATAAAATGATGTGAAAATAAGATAAAACACGATGAGAATTGCATAAAAGAGCCAATATTTATCAAAAACAGACATTTATTTTATTATTTTTGATAAATGAAAGTTCAGACAGTGTAATTTCTAATATTTTATTATGTATTTTTTGGTAGATTTGGCCTTTGACTATATATTAGCTTGATTTCTATGATAAAATTATGTCAAAATAAAAGAATAAACAAGATGAGAGTTACATAAAAGAAGTAACAACATCAGCAACAGACCTAATGCATAATACATACAAGCCAAAAATAGGCTTTTATTTACTATTTTCATAGTGGGAAAGTTTATAACATTCTTGATTTAAGGTATTTCTTGATTTATTTTTTGTAGATGTGGACTTTGACTAGATATTAAGTTGATTTCTATGATCCAAAGCTCAACAGGTTTGGGGGAAAATTGCTATATTATGACAAAACTGTCTAACTTTCCATACAAAATACTTGTAAAAGTTGCATTTATAAGGACTTTTAGTGCAAGACTAGTATCACCTGTGAAAATCAGGTCATTTGTAATAATTGCAATGTTCGTATATGATCTTAATCCTGTGTGAATCAGCCACATCTGTAATTATATTAAAGTAAAAATCACCTGCAAATTGCTCAGTCCAATTTCAGCAAACACAGAGGTCATGTGCTAATATTAGTCCCACTTTTACTCTGTCCATATCCTGGTGGAGGACGACTGAGGCGCCGTTTTGCATAGAACGTCAGGAGGTTCATTTCATGAAATATAGTGGATATTCACTAAAAGATCAAATACATCCTTTAAAAGAGTAACATCTGAAAATATGATGACAGATGACATGTGTGGCAGCTATAGCAGGAACATTTTTCTGCCTTTCCACAGTTATCTGTAAGTGCTGAACCAGCCCTTGACATCAGATCCGTGGAAAAATGTCATGAAATTGAGTAAAAAAAAAAAAAAAAAAGTGACTTCACTTATCCTGTGTGAATCTACTGCATGAAACGCAGACGTGGGAGTTAATTTCCAAATCACGACAGGTCCACGGGTTATACTAGTCCTGTGTGAATAGGCCTGTGTTTCTAAGCCAGGAAATAAGCTGAATAAATGGACGGAAGACACAAAAAAATGTTGCAAAATGACTCCAGATATCGATTCGCAGACGCCTGGTACCAACACAAAACCTCTGAAATAAGGTCATTTACTGTGGGTTTTTTTTTTTATTTTAATGATTTTTTTTTTCTTTTCTGATAAGTGGTTTTTTTTTATTGTCTTTTTCAGACACAAAACACAACATAATAGACACATCAATAAGTACAAAAGGGCACTTAAAGAAAATCATTATATGCAGGTGATAGAGGTAGATTTGAACATAAAGAAAGAAAAACGTTAACAAACATATGGTGGATATATACACTCACACAGAATGCTCCGGGATTCCATAATGTGGTCAGTGATCTTAAAAATCAGGGGGCGGTCCAATAACTGAAGGCGGTTCGAATCCCACACTGACCTGGTCAGTCTGTTGTGTCCTTGGGCAAGACACGTCACCCTCCCTGCCTCCAGTGTCACTCACACTGGTGGATGAATGCGTATGAATGTTCGGTGGTGGTGGGAGGGAATAAAGGTGGGAATTTGCAGCCATAGCTGTGTTAGGTGTGGATACATATGTAGGTTCCCACCACCAGAGGGGGAATGTGAGAGTGAATGAATAATGGGTCAACAATATAAAGTACTTTGGGTGACTTGAAAAGTGCTATAGAAATCCAATCTAATATTATTATTATTAGTAATAGTAGCAGTAATAGTAGTAGAGTAGTAGTAGTAATAGTAATAGTAACAGTACTAGTAGTAATAGTAATAGTAGTAGTAATAGTAATAGTAATAGTAGTAGTAATAGTAATAGTAGTAGTAATAGTAGTAGTAATAGTAATAGTAACAGTAGTAGTAGTAGTAGTAATAGAAATAGTAGTAGTAGTAGTAGTAGTTGTAGTAATATTATTATTATTAGTAGTAGTAATAAATTTTAAAAAATTATGAACAGAACACAACATATCAGGGCCGGTTCTCTTTCACTTTTATTTTGCAAAGTGAAAAAGGACACTGTTGTAGAGTACTAAAGTAGATATAATATGCACAAAAAAATTTGTTTAAAACACAAACAAAAAAAAGTTTATTACAGTTTAATAATAATTAGCATTTTTAGCAGTGTTAGTTAACATGAAAACCACTGTGACCAGTATGAGTTAAGATGCTTTTAAGGAGCATTGTTGTATACTTTTAGTGCATTTTAATTAATTGATGGTGTTTTGTTTGTATCTTTTATTGTGGAATCAAATATAGTTTATTGTCAACTGTTAATTGTACAGGACACACAGAAACAAAAAGATGTGTTTTTGTTGTGTTTTATGTAGGTTTTTAGTCTTGATCTATGACTGAAATGTGTATTTTCTGTAACTTCTGCTGCTGCTGTGTTTATTCCACTGGTATAAAATTAAATAATTATAACCAACACAGAATCAGATGCAGTGTTAAAAGCCAGAAACTCTCGGAGACAGACGTTCACGAGGTGTTTTCAGTGGTGGGGTGGTGGTGGTGGTGGGGGGGTTCTTTGGCAGCGGTTGGAAAAACAGACGTTACAGCCTTTGGGTCTGAGCTGCATTTGATTGTCCAGTGCTTTCTTCCAGATTGGGGGTATGGGGTGTGTGTGTTTGTGTAATGGGGGGGGAGGGCAAATGGACAGTATCCAGGATGGGCTGATTCTCTTAAAATCCAGCGTTCATCCTTTGGTTTCTGGTGTAAATGTCCTTCAGAGGTGGCAGTGCAGTCCCAGTAACCCACTGAGCTGCCTCCACCCCCTGTCGCAAATCTAATTTTAATCAGGGTGTTAGACTGCAGTGACTTTTAGACTTTCCATAAACCTGTTACATAAATGTACCGTTATATTTATCCTTCACATTTCCATGCATTAATTGTTCAGTTCACTTCAGTTGTTTTTTTTCCCGAATATGCAAAAAAACAAAGAAAATAATCGTATATTTGTGCCTAGAAATACAACATAATATCAATAAAACAACATATAATCACTTCATTCACACGTTTGAAAACGAATCCCGCCCCTTTTCCAAACAACAGTCAATCATTCAGCTTCCTGCCTCATAACACTGTTCAAGACAAGGCAGGTTTCTTTCTATTCATGAACGAGACAATTCAAAATGCTTTACATAAAACATTAAAAACATTACTGCAGGTACAAAAAATAAAGTCCCTTGGATCACACAAACAACATTTCTATACCGGCCGTTTTCCCCGCTAGCGGAGGTTGACCGGTCCATGGATTCCTCTCCTCCACATTTCTCCGTCTCCTTCCACCTCCTTCTCCAACCCCATCACCCTCATATCGTCCTCAACCACATCCTTCCATCGCCTCGCCGGTCGTCCCCTCCCTGGCGTTCCTGCCACCTCCATCATTAACACTCTACCCACTTCCGTATCCTCTTCTCAACACATGTCCATAACACCTTTGCCGCTGCCTCCTTAGCAACAACTCCATTGGCTCTACACCCCCCCTCTGTGCGACCTCCACCTTAGTAACCCTGTCCTTGAACGTAACTCCGCACATCATCCTCAGCATCTTTCTCTCTGTCCAAACCAGTTTTCTTAATTCGTTCACTTCCACATTCCAATTTTCCGCCCCATACCCCAGCACGCTTCTGACACACCCCTTATACAACCTCCCCTTCTGCTTCAACCCCAGTTTTCTTCCACACAACAAACCTCCTAATTCCTTGAAACTACCTGCACTCGGCCCATTAGCGCTTTCATACATCTTCCACCATTATTCATCACATCACCCAGATACTTGAACCTTGGATCATTTTAGCCACAAAGTCATTTCCACAAAAAAAATACATATACATACGTACCTACACACCTATACACATAAGATGGGTATCAATTAACACAGTGGCTCAGTTCATTAGAATAGTTTACTTGTTTAATGATTCTGCTTATGGATTGTGCCTTTGTTGCACGTGTGATGACGTCACATGTACGCTGCCTTGTTTTGGTTTCACCATAGCCAACATGACGTTAAGGCAGAAATGCTGCAAAGTATGGTTATATTTCACCAAAAAGATGACACCAAGGCCAATTGTAAAGCTTACACTTGTTCAAGGGGGGGGGAACCAATATGCTCAAACATTTGTCCACACAGCAGGAATCTTATGTGTTTGATACGCTACGAAGCGGCGCTTGTGAATCTAGAGCAAAAACCAGGGTTTCATCTGGGCCCGGTTCCAGTGGGGGCAACAAATGTCCTGCCCCCTCAAATAAAATAAAAGTTTCAAATAATAATAAGAATATAAAATTCAGGATCTTATCAATTTGTCAGAAAGGTGGTGGTGGTGGGGGGTTGGTTTGGCTGAGGTAGGGGCAGCAGTTATGCAGGGTTACTATTGTAGCTAACGCTGACCTGAAGTGAAACTGAAACTTAACAAGCATTCAACATCTTACTCCCAGCTTCTGTGCCTCTGTTATATAGTGAAATTTTCACAACTTTTAACCTGTAACCCCCCCCCCCACACACACACACACACACACACACACTGCTCTATGGCCCCCCCATAGATAGTGTACCCCCCTATTACTACACCCTAGCCCTCACCCAATGAGAATCAATAAGCAAAATCGATAATGGAATCAGAACCATCAAATTCTTATCAGTTCCCATCCCTATATACATATATAATAGAATACAAATAAATAAACTAGTAGTATGTAATAATAACCAATAACTGTCCACTGCTGTAATGTCTTGTCATTAAAGTGTTAATGGCAATATGTTTATTAATTCCCAATTTGCAGGATGCCCAAAGCGTTTCGGTTTCTTTGCTGAAATGTTCAAATCACTGCCTAATAGAGGATACAAGAGTGTAACCAATAATTGTCATCGAAGCAAATACAGCTCGTAGTTGAGGCATCAAAGAGTTATTTATGTCCGGCAACAGACTGGGAGCTAAAATGAGACGTACCATCTGCATCACACTGACAAAAAAAGTTGTCACTTCTTCAGTGATCAAAGGCAGAGCTGGATATTACACTGACAGAGCAGACAGTGAGGATATGGCCACACAGCATTACTAAAGCAAAAATAAGTACATGAATGAATAAATATAGATATAGTTCTGCGATACAGAGTCAGCTGGGTCAGTGCACGAGCCAGGATTGAAGACGCAGTTGTGGAAAAGATGTTGTAAGACACTGAACCCAACTATCAATCAGTTGTTTTCTTTTCGACCACCTTTGGAGAAAGAATACACAAGCGGTATCCCAGAGTTAATACTGTAGTTTTACCATTTTACTTTCTGCTTGTGTGTCTTTAGTGCATCGGAGGCAGCCACAACAGGCGGGAAATGTTAAAAGGCAACTCCCCCGCTGGTTTATGTGTTATATTACATTAATAACACCTCTGTCCTGTGGGTGGTGGAAGTTTGACAGCTTTCTAGTCCCAGGATGTCCACTCTGAGCTGCTGCCAATTTTTTTTTTTTTTTTGACTGAAAGGATGAAAGGAGCAGCAGTGTCAACCCAGTCTCATAGAAATGACATTCATGTGTAGCAAACTGTACAATAAATAAATGTTTTCCCAACTCTCGTTCACTTAATCTCTGCCTTCATTGGATGCGAGGAAACAGAATTGATCTGTTTGTTTGATTTGAGTTTTGATCCCATTGACTGTAAAATGGTAAAGTCACACAGAAAACACAAGATCGCAACCTTTATGTTTTATGAGCTAAAATAGATAAATAAATAAAATGGAAAAACTCTGTTCTATAAAAGGTGTTTGGCAGCTTTGAAGATAAAACGGCTTCGGTTTCAACATGGAAAGAACCATCTAACGGCAAGATAAAACAGTAAAAAAAAAAAAAAAAATTAAAATGTGTGACAGACTGTTGCATTTTATGAAAAACACATCAAAATACCATTGAAGACCAAGAAAAATACTACACTGAAAATACTACAAACAGGAACATATGTTAATTATCCTGCACTGATGAAGATATGAAGTTGTTCCCCAAGCTCAATAACATGTCACTGGCCTTAATGTGTGCTAATGCTAATTGCTAATGCTATATACTCTGTTTGGATTATAAAGGGATTTAACCTTGACCTTAATCATACATAATAAAAATTTTCGGCAAAATCCTGTATAACGGGAGTTTTGAGTTCCAGAGTTTAATTTAGGATAGAATTAATGAGCTTCAGCTGTTCTTATTTGCAGGCAGACAGGCTGGACTTTTACACAAAGGACCCGTGTTACGGAATTAAAGGAGTGATAATGTATTACAGCGTATATTGTGATGTGTAACTTAGCATAGGGGTGTTGCTAACCTCTTTAACCATTCTACAAATGTTAGCATGGATATAATCTTACGCCCAAAGTGACAACAGCTTGTGTATCTCAGCATCTCCTCAGTTCAACATCTTTCTTGACATGTTTGATTAAATCCCCCGACGCATGGGTTGCACACGCAATTCATCGCCAAAATGTCACACCTTGGTTGCAGAACAAGAGGTGCCCCTTTTACATAGCGTTCCGGAACCATGATTCCACCTTCAACATGGCTCTGTTACTACCTCCGGGGGCGTGGGACCAAATGATCCCACCGTTTTGTTCACACAGATGTTGTTCAGGAATAAAAGGTGAAATATTCCCGGAACAGAACTTCTGCGTATGGGTAAATTGTATAAAATATGCTGTTTAGTCTAGTACAGGTGTTGGCAACCTTAAGCACTCAAAGGGCCATTTGGATCCATAGCAATTATCATATTATTCCCAGTTATTGGATTTTTATGGTTGGGTAAATGGGCTTAGTGTGATATCCTCAAACACAATTTACTGTCCCAGAAGACAAAGAAAAATTATTTGGAAAATTTTTTAATCTGAATTTTGACATTTCCTTATATAACACCCACCACCACCACCATCACCCACTGTTTACGAGTTGCCAAAATAGCTGTAGATTAATTTGACAAAAGTCACCAACTAAAGTATTAATGGTTGCAGCTGTAAAACTAACTAATGTTACCATTAACCCATAAAGACTCATGACTTGTGGGAATTCACAATTGGAGGTTTTCTCTCTATTTAACCTTTCTTAAGTTATTTATCATCATTTATTATAATATTATCCTCTGAATTTTGTATTTTTTTCCCAGTGAAAATCATCTATTTTCTATATTTAATTCACTGACCATGAAGATGTTCATGAAAGCTCAGAGTAAAGTCAAACGTTATTATAGCAAACTATAGAAAATGTGACTTTTTTTTAATGAAATATAGCATTAACTGAACGTCAACTCAGTGTCTCAATTATCACTGATTGACTCTTTCAGCAAAAAATTCTATAACTGAATGTAAAAATAAGCCTATAAGCCTTGTTACTTGTCAAGCTCCATTGGTTTTACTGGTGAATCAGTGTTGTAGAAGATGACAGTGTTTCCACCTTCACCACAGAGCCTCTGAACGTCCAAATGGCTCATATCTGATGACCATGTAAAGATGACAAACTGTATTTTACACCAATTATTTACATCTATTGATAGGACTAATGGATTAACAGTTCGGGTTGACGGTGGATGTTTGGGTCTTTATGGGTTAAACTAGAGTGTGTGGTTTGACATTAGTCAAAGACAAGAGTAGTTTGGTCTAAGTTCATCTTATTGTCACAAAAAAAAAATTTCTCCTTGGGAGGTAGGCCATGTTGATGATAATTACACACATTAATCTTGTGTTACCCGGCTGCTCACTAATCAGTTTGTCAAAGTCAGCCAGGATTTCCATTCCAGATACAGCAGTGCCTCTAGTATACAATTTTTGTGTTTATTCTTCTTCTTGGCTTGCAGGATCTTACCAGAGGCAACCCAGAGAAACAGGCTGCCAAGCTGAGAGGGGATTGGCAGCATGTGACACTATCCATGGGAGCGAGAGTCATAGATGTGAAACACTGCTTAATTTTAGCTGTTCTGGCATCGTCCTCCTCTTTGTAAACGTTGCCAAAAGGTGGTGCGATGAGATACAAACTTACAACACTTCATCAATATATAATTGATGAGTCTACAGTTGGGTCAAGATTTAGTTCAAGCAGTGGGCACGGAGCCCATCATTTACAGCTCCTGTTAATTTTCTAAAAGTTCCTCTTTCAAAAAAAGCACACAGACTGTGTTAGGACATCGTACGTTGCGTTCAGGCATCCTGTTCGCCTCAGCCGAGCCAAACAACAGCCCAAAAGTTATTCATTTTTCATTTTAGATTTTCATGTCATTTCTTAATCGCCACACTGGAGACTTGCAATTTAAACAACACGCTGTTAGTCATCAAAATTAAAATTTAGCAAACAAGTAGGAGTGTTTGTATTTTATGTCTTTTTATTATTGGAAATACAGATTGTTTTTTTTTTTGTTTGTTTGTTTTTTTTTTCACTGCATTTTATCGACACTATTTTTTCAGCCTGAACTCTCCAGGGAAATATGAGTCGATTCATCTAAGTGTTTATGTTCCTTTTGCAGTTGTATGAATAAGCGAGAGGGAAAAAAACAAAATAAAAATACTCTGTTAAATAGAGACAATACTCAGACAGCAGCAGATGGGAAGGGAAATGGTAGAACGTCAAACTTTGTGGGTATAAAAACAAGAAATGAGGCGTCACGTCTCATTTAAAATCACAGGTAACAGTGGTCTACAATTATTTTCTTTTAATTATCTGCTTCAGAGATTAAATGTGCTAAATGTTACTTACATATTTTAATCACATTAATTGGGAAACAAATGACAAAAGTGCTGGTTTGCTGATGTTTTTGAGGTCTACGATGAAGTTTTACTACATATATATGTTGGTTTATGTAGATTTATACAACAGATTTATAAATCTTCCTCTAGATAGAACGTGTATAGTGAATATATTGTCATTTGTAGACAGTGTTTTGAAATAGCTCTGACACAGATATTCCTTTGGAGTAAAACCCATTAATCTCATTAATTCTAACCCAAGACTGTATCTTGGAAACTTCAGCCAAGTTTTTTTCTTTATCTGCGATACAATTGTGTTAAACTTTCACTACTTTTATTCTGGAAAACGTTTTTACTTGTAGACCAGTGTAAGTCAAAATTAGGGATGCACCGATACTGGTATCATATACCGGGCAAATACTGAGCATGTGTACTAATACTTGGTCTCGTAAAAGCACTCTGATAGCGTGTTTTTCATCTCATAGCATAGTAGGTATGTGGCTGAGAAGTAACGTGAGCAGTGTGGAGATTTTTAACAATAAACAACAGTGACAAAAGTAACTGTGACTGAAAGTTGCGTTAAAGATACAAATGAATACTGATCAAGAGTCCGTCCTCTGCTTACATTTAGTACATGATTCTGTCTGTTTTCAGGGAGATAGCAGAAGCGTTCCCAGAACCATATAAAGATCATCATATTACCTTATAAGGCTCTGTGTCTACCTTGATGGAGAAGCAGTACCACCAGTAACCATGGAGATAGCGGATCTTTTCAAAGAGCGACTATTTTGGACATCTGCCCTCATCAATATCAACATTAGTATCCACATCAGTTTGACTTTCTTGCTTCCTTCTTCTCTAAAATTATTACTCTTCTTCATGGTATTTGGCAAGTGTAGTTAATTAAGAGTGCTGCCTTCTGGTGGACTGATTGAGAAACACTCGTTCCGATGCATTAAATGTCAGTAGCAACACTTTGTTATCATTAAATACTCATATCGGTACTCGGTTTCGGCAAGTAAAAAATTGCTGAGTCACAATGTCATTTTTATCATGCTTTATTTTTTTTTTTCTAACCTTAAAATCCATGTTCATGGAAGTTTCCCATTTCTCATAACCAATGCTGTTTTTTCTTCCTAACCCAATCAAATCTTTCTCTGACTTGTTCACCTTGTAGTTACAGCTTTCAAAAATGTAATAACTGTCAATA
>JAPSES010000115.1:2023025-2038434 GCA_029822895.1 Maxillicosta whitleyi
CGGAGCTGGAAGAGCATTTTTTTTTTTTAACTTTTACAAACTTGTTTTTATAGAAAAACATCTACTATTACACAGTATTCATGTCCTGTTTTACATAACACATATGACACATGCTATTCTATTCTACTCAACTCTATTCTATTCTGCTCTACTCTATTATATTCTACTCAACTCTGTTCTACTCTATTGTATTCTACTCTATTCTCTTCTAGTCTCCTCTATTCTATTGTATTCTACTCTACTCTATTGTATTCTACTGTATTGTGTTCTATTCTACTCCACTCTACTCCATTCTATTCTACTCTATTCTACTCTATTCTATAGTTTCTTTTGCATGTTGCCTCATTGTCAGACAGAGGCTTCGTTAGTCCTGATGTGGACGTGACAGACTGAATCCAACCTAATTGACTTGACAGTAACATCACTGACACAGAAAAGTCCGTGGAAGAAAGTTGAAGTCATATGCATATGTTAAACCTTGTTTGCTCAAATAATGTACTTCCTGATACATAATAGGTCATTCCACAAAGTAGTTCAATAGAACCCATTTATTTACCCACAATATCCTAATCATTACTGGCATTTCATTAAACGCATTAACCTAAAAATGCCCAAATATATTGTCAATTTCTGTTCTTCATATAAAGCAGATTGGCAGTATGGTCGCTATGTTGTCAAGATTAAAATAGGATACCAAAAGTGTGTCCAGGGTTTTAATTTACCTCATCTACAGACGATACCATGTCTTTAATTCTAATGTCAATGGAACTATATATTAAATGTAATGTAAAATATTTTATTAAGTTAAAGTTATGATATTATGCTAGTACGTTGCTATAGACAACATAAACCATACAAAATACATTATGGTAGCATTATTCAGATGGATGTAAACTATTATTTTTATACTATTTATTTATTATATTTTAATATAATTTAGTGACACAGTCCGTGGTACATAGCATTGGTTTGTTGACGTAATTTCCCTGATGTTGAAACATTTTAATATCAATACTTTTTGTAAAGAGAAAAGATTATATTTGGATGAAAACCTCTTTTTTTTTCTGCTTCTGTTTTTGCTACAATACACTTTAGATAAAAACTCAACTTCACATAATGACGCTGGAGATTAATGATGTAGAACAGACACATGGTTCGCCAAAGGTTCCAATCTAATCCAATTAAAATTACACTGAAAATATTAACAGTAAAGGAGGTCAAATCTATTTTAGTTCACGGGTAACATAGCAAAAAAATAGCATAATAATCTATAAATAATGACTAAATTTTATTCTTGGTTCAATTTGAAATAAATTAAATAAATCAATAATAATAATAATACATTATGCCTAAAATAAATACAACTCCAAATGTCTCCATATATTTCAGTGCAAACCCCCCCATAAATTTTTATTATCCAAATATTTACACTATCAAAGTATCCTTTACTGCTGATATAGAAATAACATGAATAACTACGAACCTGAAATGTCTGAAGAAAATTCTTTAAAATTTTAACAATATTCTGCTGGTTACTAAATGTTTTGTGCAGATTTTGAATATTCACTGTGAAAAATAAATAAATAATAATAATTACATCAAAAAAAATCAACATCTGTATATCGGCTGTTTTTCCCCGATTGCGGGGGTTGACCGAGCAGCGACACATTCACATATTTATTGGTTTGATTTTACGTCTGATGCCCTTCCTGACACAACCGGGCTTGGGACCAGCACAAGGAGGGTTACGCCCTCTCGTGGCCACATTGGGATTTATAGTGTAAAGAACCTTTCCCAAGGGTCCATGAACCGGCCATTTTCCGCACCAAAGTCAGTGGCGTTAACCACTAAGCTACCCAGTCGCTTTAATAACGATAACACATGGTGAATTGTTTTTAATTAATTTTTTTTTTTCAGATTATTCACTTTTTTTTGTTTGGACGGTTTGCAGATGTAAATATTTTCTTTTTTTTTTTTTTGCACAAAAACAGAAAAAAAACAAACATTTGGAGTGTTCATTGTTTATTATCTATTATTTTTACTGGTCCAGTTCACTTCAGATCACATCAGTTTGAATGAAAATGAGTGAAATAAATAAATTCAGTCGCACACATGTATATTATATTAACTCTATTAACGCAGCACAGACTTTCTCTTTGTCATATTTTTGTGCATTTGGATCCGCCACACGTCTGATCATAACTATAGATCTGACTCGTAAGCAACTCCTGTTTTTTTTTTATTTGTAGAAGTGGTTTTAATAATAAATTGTACAGCATTTACAGTCGATACTTCATGAGCTAACATGCACTGACTCACAAGTGAGGCTGCTGCGCTCTTCTCAAAGGTCAGTTCAATCACGTACTTTTGAGCGCTTTGATTTCATGTTAGATACCACGGCCGCTGTGTACGCCCTCCTTTTCCTATACACATGGTCATTGTATGAATTAACCTTTAGCGCTTTAGCTCCTCTAATCCCAAATAAATCACTCTGTAAAACCTCTAATTAGAGTACACTAAAGCACAGTAAAGAACGGAATTACATCGGGAACATATTTATTCCTGCTTTGAAATCCATGACCGCAATATGAGAGTAATCCTTATGTGATATTTCTTAAACAAGAATACCAGCGTTTCTGATCAAAGCCAGCCAAGAAAACCCCAAACCATGATCAATATCTGAGGCGACTGACCTGATCAATTTCTCTCTGCTCTGCTGCTTAAGCTTGTTATTTTCCACAAGTAAAAAACTGACCTGATAGATTGGACAGACCATCCCATCCCTGTGATGGCCACCTGCTCCCATAAAATCTAACATAACAGGTTTTTTTTTTTTTTTTTTTTTTTTTTATGTACTTTTCCCTCCCTGAGAGTAGCATAAAGTGGAGGCAACACTCATGAACTTTAGGTTAAGATGATTCCAAAGCAAATGTTGATTTTAAGATGTTTGAAAAAAAAATTACAGATAATTTACAGAATATTTAATAATATGCTATTTTGGCTGAGATGCCGACACATGCTCATAATATTCAGATTTTTCCTGAAAATATAACAAAAACAAAACAAAACAAAAAGCATAATATGAAATATTATCTATTCTATTGAAAAATATTTTTAAAAATGGGTTACATGTAAATGATCTATTCTGTTAAATTCTGTTAAATTCTATATTTATGTCCACACATTAATTATAAATAGCTTTTAGAAATGATTCCAAAGCAAAAAGGTGAATTTCCAGTTATAATAAAATGACTTATATGCACAAAATTTACAGAATAATATTTAAAATTATGTTATTTTGGCTGGGATGCCGACGGGCGCTCATAATATTCAGATTTTTCTTGACAATATATATATATATATATATATATATATATTAAACTGGGTTACATGTAAATGATCTATTCTACTGAATTATGTTTTATTCTATATTTGTGTTTATATCTGCCCACAGTAACACATTAATTATGAATAGCTTTTAGGACTAAATGATTCCAAGGTCAATTTCCATTTATGCTAAAATTACTTAAATGCACAAAAATAACAGCATAATAGTTTAATGATGTCAATTTAGCTGAAATGTTGACACATGCTCATGAAATTCGCATTTTTCCTGAAAAACACAATTTTTAAGAAAACATAGGATACATCAATTTATCTCTTCTGTTCTTTTTTTCTGTTTATAGCTGTCCACACCTTATTTACGCATCACTTTTACAACTAAATTATTCCAAAGCAAATCTCTAAAAATGAATTTGGCTGTGACACTGACACATGCTCATAATATTCAGATTTTTGCTGAAAAACATATTTTTAAGAAAAAAGGGTTACATGAAAATGATCTATTTTATTCTATTCTATTCTATAGCTGTGCACACCTTAGTTACCAATAGCTTTCTAAAGAAGTTTTACATTGGTGGAAAATTTGGATGTATTTGTTTTTATGTTCTGTTTATGTTACCAGGTGTGAAACATACTAAAAAAAAAAAAAAAAAAAAAGAACATAACAATGTACAGGAAATAAAACCATAATGTTATGACTGCAGGAAAAATAAGATCAGCTCGCTGACCTAACAGCATTGATTGAGAGCACAGGTCACAGGTGTCGCCCACCAAGCACCTGACATTCACAGAGAACCAAAATGCAATGAATGTTTTATTTTTTGTTTTTTTTTTGCTATCTGGCAAGTAAGTTAAAAAAAAAAAAAAAAAAAGTCTAAACAGCACAAACAAAGTCTCCCAATGAAGGTAATGATCATCTAAGATTACAGTTTCATACCACAAATTATCAGTAGGAGTTTCTGCACTTATTTCAGAACATGCAACATTTTTCTAATTATAATTGCACTTAAATAATAACCCAGAAAATGACACGCGGGCGGCAGTTAAATGACTGTGTTTAGTGGCTCCTGCAGGGCCGACCTAATGGGCTGATGCACAAAGTCATACAAATCTTATATTATTCTTATATTACATTTCCATGACTTTAAAAAACATACTGCTTTCTACTTGGCCCTTCTAGAATTTGTATAACGCTGTTAACATTCTGTTGCACCTCCCGTGAAACAAAGCATCCATGTCCACCCTTTTATCAGCTTCACCCCCAGCACTGCTGCAGATAAACCCCCCCTCTCACACCATGCTGCTTATCACTAACCTACTGTACTTACTGTGGCCAAAGCAGAAACTGCAAAAATCATGAATTCTGGCATTTGAGGTCGTTGCACCGTACGCCTGAGCATCACAGTATATTTTATAACGCATTACTAGATTGAAAAGAGGGCCTGACAGACTAACAGGAAGGTGCATATAAGGTCAGTACTTCTAATCAGTGGAACGGGCAATTAATTCAATTTAATTCAATTTACTTTATTGGCATGAATATTAATGGAAAAAAACATTGCACAAGCATTAAGGATTAAACAATTTTAATAATAGTAGAGGACATAAATGAGATGAATGTTCGCGTGCAAGGATTTGTAATAAACAATATAGGAAAATGTGAACGTAAAGGGGCTATATTCAATATGTCAACATTCAATTGGTGAACAAATACCTAAAATACTGATAGGAGTGTTTAGAATAAAAGCCCTGAAGTTCATTTAAGGACACAAATATATTGAATTGACGTGCAAAATTAATATATTTACTCCAGTGGTTGGAGGGATTTATGTGGTCACTAGAGGGAGAAGTGAGTCATTACTTTGATCAAAACTCGAAGCACTTTTTTCTTCTTCTTTTCACCACTGGACACAGCTCGAATTGAAAAGAACAGAGTTTAATGGTCATTTTGACCGCCTGTATGTGGGATCTTGTCCATTTCGGATCCAAAGCTCATGCAATTTCTCCATAGGGTGGTTGGGTGCACCGTCAGAGATAGGGTGAGGAGCTCAGTCACCAGGGAGGAGCTTGGAGTAGGGCCGCTGCTCCTCCACTTTGAGAGGGCCCAGCTGAGGGGGCTTGGACATCTGTTTCGGATGCCTCCTGTACGACTCCCTTGGGAGGTGGCAGGGCATGTTCTGCCAGGAGGAGGTCTCAGAGAAGACCGAGGACAAACTGAAGAGGCTACGTTCCCCTCTCTCTCTTTTACCCCAAATGGCCGTCCTCCAGGAGTCAGGGTCTGTTCGAGGTTTGTGCCTGTTAAAAAGAAGTTTTTCCTCATCACTGTCACCAGTTACATGTGTTTGCTCCTGGAGGATTCCGTTGGTTTTCCACAAATTAGCTTCAGAGTCTGGTTTCCACCGGCTCCACATGTAAAGTGTCATGAGATAACTTTTGTTATGACTTGGGGTTATATAAACAGAATTTGATTTGATTTGCCCGGGAGCACCTTAGAAAGCCCTGGAGACACGAGAGGAGGTGTCTGGGAGAGGGAAGTCTGGGCATCCCTGCTGAGATGGTTGCCTCCGCGACCCGGCCACGGATAAGTGGAAGAAAGCAGATGGATGGATGGATGGAGTTTGATGCTGAAATGGCAGCGTTTCTTCTACATGGATGAGTTTGATTATGAGGCTTATGAAAGTATTAAAGTTATTACTTCCGCCAAGGAGGTTATGTTTTTGCCTGCGTTTATTTGTTTGTTGGATTGTGTACAGCATAACTCGAAAAGTTATGGATGGATTATGATGAAATTTTCAGGATAGGTTGGTAATGGCAAGATCTGGAATTGATTACTTTTTGGAGGTGATCCGGATCACTGTCTGGATCCAGGAATTCTTTTACATGGATTCTCTATTAGTTATTATTGACACTGTTGTAGTACTAACAAATATCCACCAGATGGCAGTGGAAGTCCTGTTTTCTCATATAGTGTCTTCAAATGTGTGACCTGAACTGTGCTGCTTGGCGGAGGTTTGCGCTTTCCGAGTGCTTTTCTAGTTATGTGATGTTATTGCCTTTGATAAGTTGCCAGTTTCCGTGGTTCACACTAGTGATTATTGTAACAGTTTTGACCTTGCTTGGATGCTTCTCAAACAGATCTTTAGTGCAGCTATTGACAACACAAACTGAAAACAGAAGTGATTTATAGTTTTACTGTCTACAAACAGAGCTAAGCTAACATAGCTACAATGTAAACTATCAGCATGAGGATTATAAGACATGGTGTTATTTTGATTGATTGGCAAAATAACCAACTATAAGTTTTAACCGGATGAGCAAAACTTGATGATACCATAATACAGATACGGGGAAACATTGAGCTTTATACTTTATTCAATGAGTGATGCAGTCTGTGGATACATAGCGTTGATTTCTTGGAGGGTTCAGAAGTCCCAAGTGTGTTCTCGTATGATACTCAATACTAGAATCAATACTGCATTTAACCCTTTGTATATTTTCCATGACCACTTAATCCCGAGAAAGGTTACAGAAAACCAAAGAATGAATGAATGAAATGAGTGTCTGATTATTCAGCCTCCAGCCAACAAATAAATATCAAAAAATAAATAAATGAATAAAAACAGCTGTAGTCATAACTTATCTGATGCCAACAAAATGACCTTCTTATATAATCAAATCAACTAAAGTACTCATGGTTATACCAAATCTTATTTTCTTTTGGAGAATAGCAGCAGCATCACTTCCTGTCCAGAGCTTTGCTTTAATAGGGGAGATCAATGACACAGAGGGAATTTATGACTCATATGTCGACATAAATTACTGAGTTATCTTTGAGGAGGGAGCTATTGTTAGGCTTCAAAAACTGCAATGGATTCCAATAACTCCCACCACTACCGCCCTTTTTACACCACCTGTCACTTCTTCTTCTATATTCAGCTTCTTCTTCTATGTGTGTGTGTGTGTGTGTTTGCGTAATGAAAAGAAAACAAATGCTTTATGAGAAGCGCCCCTCCTATAATTGCATAAGCGTCATTATTGTAAACACACACTATCAACTATTTCAACAGTGAACGTACAAACAAGCAAAAAAAAAAAAAGAAAAAAAAGCCCCATACCTGAGCATTGTTTTCTATCTGTATACCTTTATAATGAAGACCAATTAAAGAATACCGGCTGGAAACCGGCTTGGAACGAGCAGGATGAATACATTCTGACATGCCTCATAGCACCAGGATAATTAAGTGAGCTGGATGCAAGAAAAGGGCTGTGCACAAGCTACAGAGCAAGGGCTCAATTGGCACCGACCTTTTGGAAAAAGGTATGAGATTGGCAAGAGTCACTGGAGAAAATGTTTCCCACAGGGCAAAATAGCTACAGGCGTCTAGAGCCACTGGCAAGACGTTGTTGAAAGAAAAAAGGTACGGAGAAAAAAAAAAAAAAGTCTTGTTAGCCTCTCTTACAGTAAATGGGAATGTAGCCGCAGGTCACTTCTACAAATTTATCAATTGTTAAAAAAAATGTGCTTTTAAATGTATAAGTAAGTCTATAAATCACCTTCACAGCAGAAACCTTTTTAAGTGTTTACGATGTAATGGGACCGTTTATTTCGCTTATACTAAATCAGTGATTTACAAGATTAAATATAAGCTAACTCATTTTAACAACAAAAAAAGTAACTCCGTGAGGGTGTCTTTTTTTGGTGAAGTTTTGCAGCGCACTCGAACAGAAATAATGAAATCATCCTATTGACCTTATTCCAACTCCCCTGGATACTTTGCATGAATTATGGGTGCAATTTCCAACCCTGTCCTAGAACTGGTGTTTTCCATGGTAACGCTGCTCTGATGCTACTTGTTCTATGAGCGAATGTGGAATAAAACCTGTTAAACCGCAGACGTAGCGGTGATCATAACTTCGCCCACTAGCTTGTCCAAGTTCACTGTGGATGAATTAAGATAATGAAGATGATAATGTTAGTAAATAATTGTAGAGGAACAACCAAAGCTCCAAAATGAAGCCAGTCTGGTAGTATCTTACTGTTGCAATACCACTGATGGCCACTGGGGTACATCCAACTGGACACAACCATATCGGGTATGGTTTGTGTTCGAACAGAAATAAGCAGCCCAACCTGCCTCCATCTCACATACAGATACGGAAATTCAAAACATGTATTTTTGAGTCCATAAAGATGAGAAGATAACCTACTTTGAAATAAAATGGTTGAACTAAAAGAAAAATGTTGATTTTGTCCAGACTATATCAACCAGATTAAATAGAACTGTACGACTAAAAAGAAATTAAAATACAGTTTTCGTCAGCTAAAATTAAAAACAAAAATTGTGATGAATTGTTCTGATGAAAATAGGACTAAAAACGAAACGAAAAAAAAAATTATGAATGTGACTAAAACTAATAAAGACTGAAATGAGAGTTTGACAGAAAGACTCGAATAAAACTAAAATTCAAAACCAACACTAATGGTGAACCCACCTTTTTTAGGGTGGGTTACAATGGTGCTTCTCAGCGCCATCTATTGTCGTGGAGTTTACAGAGGAATGAACACAGGCCAAATGTCTTGAGCCCATATCGGATTTTTTTTAAGCGTAAGAAATGGATGTGCGGTGTGAGTGCGTGTGAAGACAATCGACAGAAAATCGTGTGTCACACAGCGAAAGGGTGTGAGTTGGCAGCTCTGTACTTATAGTTAACACGTTCCTACAACACTATGAAATAACTTTTTTTACACAGATCATGGTGACATTTACCATTTTACCAATTCCATAAGCTAGTGTTTAGCATTAGCTCATCTCTGACACATCAGGCTGCCCTTCCTCTGCCACTTCTGTCCAAATATGATCACTTCTGGCTTCCCCCAAAAAAAAGATGACCATGGAACCACCTCCATTCCTCCATCCAATGATTAGACAGAAACTATAATTTTTCCATTTTAACTTAATATGTTTGCCTCTGTCACCACCAGACCAGACCTGTTATCAAAAGGTAGAGACAGTATTACTTCACTACATGAACACTTAGCACTTTTCAGCTCATTACACTTAATGTTTTATATCCGCATTAGTGTGGTTATCACAAATGTCATACAGCCACATCTGCATGTTTTCACACTGTGGCTGCACTAATTAGAGATGCAAACATTGCTCAGACATTGTAGAAAATGTTCTTTAAGGCCATAAAACAAGTTATTTAAAAAATTAAGATGAATTATACATGCACTGACCATATGGAAGTGATTAGCTTATTGCTATTTATGCCAGTTCACAAGAAGTTTGACTCATATTTAGGGGTAAAAATATTGGTTCTGCATTATATTGAGATATTTCATTTCACAATACTGTATCAATATTACAAAGTAGTGTATCGATATTTTTAAGTGTTTATTCAAATGCAGAGGTTTATTTTTAAATTTTTCTTTATTGTTCATATTTTCTTTATTAGTATTTAACACTGTTTTATTAAATAATGGTTATTTGGAGCATCATAAAAACACTTCCTATTGTCTGAGAGCCAGGTCTGAGTTCTTTTGTTGGGATTAGAATATGAACATTTGAGCAGGATCTTAAACTCTAATGACTGTAAAACATAATTTAAGTTTTAACAGAGGGACATTTTGTGATGTTGCATCATATCCTGTTGTGATCAAATAAAAATGTGTTATTTTTTTATGCATATTCCAGGTGTAATTCAATTCTTCAAGGAAATAATCACTTTAAAAAAATAAACAAAGAATAGCCTTTTTAACAGTATTATGATATATTGTGATATATCGTATCGTGATCCTAATATTGCGATTTGTATCGTATTGCTAGATTCTTGCCAATATACACCTCTACTCATATTAGAGTAGCTCCTTACAGAACCCCAGTGTGTGAAATTTAGTGACATCTAGTGGTGAATGTGTCAGAACCGTTAACCTACAGTAGATGCAAAAATAATATGCACACATTCTGTGCATATTACAGTGCATTTTGTTTTCTTGTATATTAGATAGTATATTGAATAGTATATTTTAATACAATTTAATTTGTATTTTATTTTCTACACCTGTTGTTTTACGCAATCAGGGCCTGTCATAGGTCCCATTTCACTGTCATGGCCTTGTCAATGTCATGTGACAAATAAAGATTTTATTCTATTTCATTCTATTTATTTTTTATGTTGTCTTCTGATATTCTGTTCTTCAGAATCATCCTACACGATACTCAACCAAGTTTTATTTTCCGTACTGCCGGACGTCTGTCGGTCAGTATTCTCTAAAATATCGTGGACCACATTTTCAGAATAATCTGTCCTGAACTTCAATTAATTTAATCGTCTTTTTCATCATTATTTAAAAAGCAAAAAATCTGAAAAGGACTGTCTCTTCCAAAAAAAAAAAAAAAAAAAAAAAAATCATTTGATTTTTATTTTTTATTTTTAATTATTATTTCAGTTTTAGTGTGTTTTTTTTTTTTTTTGTATATAGTTTATTTCCGGGGTGGTATTTATATAAACCATTCTTGGCAACTAACCTCTCCTGCACAATGGTTCTATTTGCATATTTTTTTGTTTTTGTGATGTACAACTAAATAACTAATTACAAATAAAAAAAAATATTCTATTGTAATTCAATATGTAAGTCACTATTTGTTTTTAGTCATTCTTTTTAGTTAATGCGATAATAAGTAACATAGATTAACACAGGATACCACGCATTATATAATGGATAAAAGTGAGTTAAAGAAGAAACTTAGACTCTTAACAGCTCAGGGAGACACAATTCATATGATCATACATAGTTATGAATATTACATTCCATTTCTGCAACTATATCCTCCTAAATCCCCCTAAATCTTACATATCTTTAAAGAATCACCAATGCAAATGAAGTTTTGCTCTTGATTTTACATACTTTATCATGCAGAGGTAGCAGACAAAGGAGACCGAAACAGCCCCATATCCAGGGAAACAGTTTTGCAAAAATAGGAATGAGACTAAAACCTGCAGAGGATTTTTTTCTGTATGCGTTCATGCACCTACTTTTGATTTCATGCTTGATTTCAAATAATGTCAGTTAATGCAAAACAATAGAAATGAATGTAAAAGAAACATGTGACTTGGGCAGAAGAAGGAGAAATCTGTGCAGATCCCATCGTTTGATACAAAGCAGCGGTTAAACAGAGTAATTTTATCCAGTGTGTCATCGAGGCAGGCAGGATACGGCACAAACCCACAGTCCACTTGACCGTGCATGATTAGACCACATAGCCAGGTCCATAAGATGGATTATACAGTATTTCATCACACACCGAATGTGACCCTTTATTATATGCCTTTTCCATATTAAATTTCAAATTACATCCTGTTAATTTGTGGATGGAGCATATTAAATGAAACCTTGAAACCATGAAGTATAGAGGTTGAGACCAAGAGATATCACTGTATTTAATTTGGCGAACCAGTGGCCTGTCTGTGAAATGAATTAGAAGTTTAAGTCAGCAGTCAGTGTGTAATTGTATTTCCTTCATACATTATCAATCAGTAAACTGAAACAATAAGGGTCGATTTGTTTTTTATTATGATGAATTATTGCTTCGACTGCAGCCACATACAATTAGATTCATAAGATATGTTCAACTATAGAACATGTAAATAATGTAAAAAAAAAAAAAAAAAGTGTTCGATATTAGTATCTGGATGCTAAATAGGATTAGAGATCTGGCCAGATCAGATCACAAGGCTTTCAATCGGATACTTAGCTCGGATTTGTATTGTGAAGTACAAATACACCACCATTACCACGAACCATGATTATTCTGGGATTAAAATACTGATTAATATTTAGGTGCATTGTATAATTCAGTGAACAACAACAAAATGTGTGGCTCCGTATGTCATATCGTGGACATAAGCATTTTAAAATCCACGTTCTATAATGTTCTAAGCACCTTCTGCTGTGTCCCATAGGCCATCATTCATTCATTCATTTTTCGTTGTGTGAGAAACGCACAAGAAAACCAGTTCATTGCAGTTTTCTCCCAAGACTTAGGTTAAAATGAAATATAGATGAATTGTGGTCATTAGCAAGAGACAAAAAAAAATTTGATCATATTTGGACTGTACAGCTGCTCACACATATGAAGATAATTACATTAGGGATGTCACAATCTGATGTAAAGATTGGTATTAGCTGCCAATCTGGCATTTATTTTTTTTAAAGATCAAATCGGATTTAGTCAAGAGATTGGACCCATCCAGGCCCGGTCCTGGGGGTAAACAAAGACCCTGCCTGCTCACATTAAAGTTTCCAAAGGTAGAGAAAAGGAAGATGAGTAACAACAGGAGGTTTAGAGGAAAGTGTTAGTAAGTTTCACTTTCACTTTATGGTCTGTGACACGCAGGTCAGGTTTGTTTGACCCGACCCAACCCACCCCACAAATAAAATGATGTTTTTTGGACCCACCCCACCCCAACCTATGGGGAACCCGCTGATCTGCACATTTTTAAGTCACAGCATGGAACGCACTTAAATACTAGAAAAGCACTCTGAGAGCACAAACCTCCGCCAAGCACCACAGTTCAGGTCACACATTTGAAGACACTATATGAGAAAACAGGACTTCCACTGCCATCTGGTGGACATTTGTTAGTACTACAACAGCGTCAATAATAACTAATAGAGAATCCTTTAAAAAAATTCATGGATCCAGACGGTGATCCGGATCACCTCCAAAAAGTAATAATTTCCAGATCTCACCATTACCAACCTATCCTGAAAATTTCATCAAAATCAACCCATAACTTTTCGAGTTATGTTGTACACAAACCAACAAACAAATGCCAGCACAAACATAAACTCCTTGGCGGAGGTAATAATCCACGAACATACCCATCCATAGATGTACTACAGCGGTGGCAAACATATGGCCTGCGAGCCAAAACCAGTCGGACAAAGGTTGTAATTGGGCCCACAGAATGAATTTGAAATATGAAAAAAAATTAAATAAAGTTATGAAGTCACAGGTGTTACGCTTGTTTACATTCAGGTTTCACATTCAGCCCAATTGTGATGTCAAGTAAAATAACAGCATAACCTATAAATAATGACTCATTGTAAAAAGTCGGTATCAGATCGGTTGTGATCATTAAAAACAAACAAAAAAAGAGATCAGAAGCACAAAAATCCAGATTGGGACATCACTAAATGACATGCTAAGGAAGCTGTCGGCTGTATTAAACAACTGAATGGAATGCATCTCTTGTTGAATATTAAACATGTAAAAAAAAAAAATCACTACGTGTTTAGCCATGTTGAAGCTACAGAAACATCTTCAACAACTCAGAACTGATCAAGCAGAAACAATGACATCACCGGAGTGAGTTTCAGGTGTATCGTATCATCTTCTGTTTCCATGTTTACTTCAACACTGTCACAACAAACTGCAACTTTCTTGACTTGTTAATTATCCCTTCAACCAACAACCATGTAGTGGTCTCTGTAATGCAATATCTTCAGCTTTCTATGTATGTGAAAGATTCTATCACATTTTGTACTTTTGTCGGCTTCTCCAATCCCTCACAGTGATGTTTTAACTGTGCAATCAGGTTTTTGTTCATTCAGCTGCTGCTCACCAAACTGCTACTAAAGGTGCAATATCTACATAATGCATCATAGGTATATATTAAGAAGGTAATATGTGAAGTGATTTATCCAAGTAGCAGAGTCGTCTACTCAAAGCATGTGAAAAACCCAGACCCTATGCACTCAAATCAGGGTTAAGGCCCATTCACCTGCACGGAAATCTATAAAATACTAACCTTTTGGGTCAGTTCAACTTTAATGATAAAGTCTGTCTGATGTGGCATTTAAACTCATTGTCTGAGGTGAGGGTCCCTAGATTAAAGTCTGGTCTTGGTCTGCATTGGTCCGTTTCATTTTGGTAAGAGCACCACAGCGGGGGCCCAGACACATAAGTCATTCCACCGTTATACAACTCTGCAACTTTTCAATCCAACATAACTGTCACTGATCAACTGGGACCAGGTCAAGCAGTCAATCTGAGGAATGGGAAGCCATTCAGACACTAATGACTGTCCGTGATGACAAGGACCGTGGCAGTCATTGATGCTAATGGGGGCCATACTTGTCATTGAACCAACTCGTAATTTAACTTTACATATTTATTGGAATGGAATAGAACACTATGTCTATGTCTATCAGAGTAAGACAATGCATGCAACAATATGTCTTACAAAATTTCTAATCTAAAAACAGTTTTTCTGTTAAGATGGCATTAGCTGTATATATATAACTTAATTTTCCCAGCAGTCCACATAACTCTGCAAAGTATACACATTTCATGTTCATTTCTAATCACATTTTCTCTATATTTAACCTTTCTCGAGCAATTTATCTCCATTGGTTATATATTTTGCATTATATCAGTATAAATCAGATATTTTCCTGTGTTTCATTTACTGATCAGAGAGATGTTCATAAAAGCTCAGATTAAAGTTGAGGGTTATTTCTCAAAAACACAAAATATAACAACAACATAACAATCAAATATATCATTAACTAATATAAACCATGCATTTCCATCCACTGTCATTGATCCAACTCCATGAGTTTTACTGGTGAATCATTGTTGTAGAAGGTGAATTTTGTGGCCATTTCCTCACAGTATATTTGATCATACTCCTAGAGATTTAACTCAATGGATTTCAAACTTAAGTCTTAAGATATTATAGATGAAAAGTTGCATATAGATTGGGCGGGCAACCTTCAATGCGTTCAGGGCGGGGCTACAAAAATCATATATTCACCATCAAAACAAAGCTGTTATAACTCATCCATTTTTCATCCAATCAAAACCAAATTTAACATATTTGATAATAGTCCCGCCCCGGATGAAATGACAGAATAATATTGAATGAGATTGATAGCACCACCTATTGGTGGACAATGGAACTCACATCTATTTATGGGACGGCTGTGGCTCAGTTGGTAGAGCAGGTTGTCCAATGACCAAAGGGTTGGCGGTTCAAATCCTGGCTCCCACTGTCC
>JAPSES010000115.1:2042782-2054902 GCA_029822895.1 Maxillicosta whitleyi
AAAAAACAAATGTGGGAGTAATATTGTGGGGTGTCAGTCACAATATGTGGGGAAACTGTGCTGCTTGGTGGAGGTTTGCGCTCTCTGAGTGCTTTTCTAGTTCATTTATTTGTTTGTTTATTTATTTTAAGCTATTACAGAATCCATTCAATTTAAAAATATATTCCAAAATTAATCATTCAAGGAGTGGGATAAGGAGAAAAACTTATTTAATCCCACCCCCATCTCATCATCAAATAACTGACCACATTAATGTTTTAAATACTCACTCCTGCCCTTTGACTTCAAGCCAGAACAATGAACAAAATAGGTCTGCACCAAGTAGAAGTACATTCCTGGTGGTGTTACCATGGGTAACAGTTAAGAGCTTACATTATAATAATTAAATACGAACAAAGCTACAGTCGCACTAATGGTAAAGAGCAGCTCATACCAGTGATAATAAGAACAATAGCAGAAGGTAATGGATGACACATCTCAGTTAGATGAACAACAAACCCACATTAACATTATAAGACAGAATAGTGATGGAACACCAGTATTAAGAACCGCTATCTTTATACTGGGACCAGACCATCTGTTTCGAGAACACTTTAAATCTGTGAATATTTTGGCATTGCTTGTGTTGGATGTTCAAACTGTTCCAAAGTTTCACTCCACATACAGACACACAAAAACACTTATGAAGTAGGACGACTGAAAAGCCAGTTTGTCGACGCTTCAACGTCTGTGGTTCAAGTCGATGTTACTTTGGAGAAGTCGACATGTCATGTGTTATTGCCTCTGTCTTTTCTATCTCCCGTCATTCAGCACAGGTCAATACTTTCATCTTTCTACATGAAAACATGGAGTGCAAGGTAGTGATGAGTGGATCAGTGGACCTGGGTCGGTGTGGGTCCAAAAAAATTACGCTGTGTTTGTGGGATGGGTCAAATGATTCCACAACAGCAGGTTGACCAAACTGTGGTCTAAGTGATGTTCTGTGAACCATGGAAGCACCAATACTGAATAATACTGTGTTTGGATTATTCTGTTCATTTATTTAAAGAACACAATGCACTCTTTTCTCTAACTGTATGTTGGCTGCGGATGTTTAACATTTTTTACACATTTATGTCGTTCACTTAAATTTAAAAGAAATTCCAAGGTGTTCTCCTGTGTTTGGTTTGGACTGTTGATGCATGTGTGTGTACAGTTTTTATTCTGCTCTTTACTGTGCATTGGTACCTCCGCAAAGAAGGTTATGTTTTTGCCGGCGTTTGTTTGTTTGTCTGTTTGTGTGCAACATAACTCAAAAACTTATGGATGGATATTAATTAAATTTTCAAGATCTGTTGGCAATGGCACAAGGAAGAAAGGATTAACTTTCAGGGGTGATCTGGAAGAAATCCTGGATTCTGGATCACTTTGAAATTTTCATTAATATTAGGGTCAATGGGGCCAAGTTTTTTTCTCAGTATCTCAGTTAATTATTGACCAAACCTAATGAAATTTTCAGGAAGTCTACGCTCTGAGACAAGGAACAGATGATTACATTTTGGAGGTGATCCGGATCACTGTGTGGATCCAGGAATTTTTTAAAGGATTGTGTATTACTTTTAATTGGCGTGGCTGTGGTAATAATAATAAATGTCCCCCAGATGGTGACTCATGTTTTCTCATATAGTCCATGGACTTCAGAATCTTAAAATTGGGTTGCACTTGGCGGAGGTCTGTGCTCAACTGAGTGCCATTCTAGTTAATGTTGTGGTGAACGTTAGTACTAGTTGTTCATTGTTGAACGGCTGTGTGTCTGTGGTGTTCCTACACTGTCAATGTGATGAGGTCATCACACGACGAGTCAACTTGACTTCAAATTTATTGACAAATAAGTTGATCTGAAAAAATGTGAAATCACTAATGCCCTAATGTGACATATCCAAAGCCTCTCAGCTTATGAGCACTGAATTATAAGACAACTGGTATGTATGTATGTATGTATGGATGTATGGATGGATGGATAGACAGACAGACATCAGTGTTGGTATATACTTTTATTTTTTTTTAATTACTTGGTGAGACTGATGAGAATATGGAGTTAGTAAATGGATGTTCACTGCTCCTCAAATGCTAATGCTAATGCTAGGTGCTGTGTATAGTACTATGGGTAGAATACAGAGAACATATTACCTACAGGGATAATAACCTTAACCTTTAATAAATCCTTTACTGCTTATCCCAGTATAGGTCATGGTGGGCAGCAGCCTCAGCAGTGAAGCCCACACCTCCCTAGAGCCATGTCCTCCAGCTCCCCAGGAGGGAGGTGCCCAGTAGGCATCTCATCCATATGAACCTCCTGAGCTGCGTTATCTGGATGTGGTGGCAGCACCTCTAACATGGCCAATACTCCTCACCACTTCTATTGCTCTTAAAGGTAGAATCCAACCATCCTGAGACAAAAACTAATTTCTGGCATTTCTGTCATGTTGTAGGTGAGAGTGAGATCATGGGTCCACTCACTACAACAGTCTCCACATCAACCCCTCTAACAATACACCAATTTGTCCTTGATTCTTTGTAAAGAGCTACAGAATTTACATCAATTAGTCTCAGCTTTATTTGTAAAGCTCTTTAAGAGAAACCACTGCTGAAACAAAATGCTGTACATCCATCATAAAAGCACGAGTATAAAATAAAAAAAACCAAAAACAATAAAAAGCAATAAAAACAGTAAAACAAGAGCAGAGTCTCATGCTGGATCAAAAGCCTAGAAGTAAAATTCGATTTTAACCCATAAAGACCCAAACAGACGACCAAAAGCATCTACTGATCTAAACTGTTTAATACCTGGACACACTTGGTTTATGTTCAGCTAATGATATATTTGATAAAAATGTAAATTTTTCTTCAGTGATATATTAACCCTGAACTTTAATCTGAGCTTTTATTTATGAACATCTACGTGATCAATGAATTAAATATAGGAAAATACCTGATTTTCACTGAAAAAAAAAATCAAAAAATAAACAAGATAATATTCCAATAAACAGTGTTAAATTGAATTGAATGAATTTATTGTCATTGCACATATTTCAGAGCAACCAAATGACCTTCCAGTTACAACTGAGCAAGATGAACATGGTAGTACAGAAACAGTTGTACTGACGAGTCGAAAGGACCAGCGTTTCGTTTCTGCAGAATGAAATAAAACACAAATGGAGACGGAAGGGATTAAGAAGAGAAAAAAAAATCCATTCTGTAGTCTAACTCTACAGGATCACTTAAGATAAGAATATTGAGGAACAATTCATTTGGGAACTGACACATAAGTACCACTGGGTCTTTATGAGTTAAAAAAAAAAAAAAAAAAAAGCATTATTGAAGTCAATGCAAGACATATTTTCTTGGATATTGGGCAAACATTTTAACTCAGTCCAGTGGATCTTACAATGTGCATACTATTGATGATATTAACCTCATAAAATTGAAAAAAAAAAAACTAATAAAGAAAGTCTCATGAAACTACAAGTTTCCACCTGTAGCATAATTATTAATATTCATAGTGTAGTGAGTGTATTTGGTTCGGTTTAACATGACTTTTTTTTTTAGCATGCATTACATCATTTTCACCATCAGGAGTTTGTGCAGCATGGCACTATGCTGCTGCTGGAAAAAACCAACAACTGAAGACTTTACCAACCCGAGAATAGTGACTGCCTGAGCTGCAGCGCAACATCTTTTATTCATCACAACTTCAACTGAGTGTTTTCTAGTTCATGAATTCAGCGGTCACATGATCATCTCATAATGTTCATATCACTATCCACACTTGACACCAATGCTTGACATTCTACACAGTCTTCTCTATCTGGCAAATACATCATCCTTAGACATACCAAGTCATAAAATATATCAATAACACATCAGTCTGAATTTGAGCTGCTTGATGTAGCAGAAATTCATCAAAGTCAGCAAACAGGAGCGGACACAGACTGTTTTTCAAATTGCCAAGGATCTGTTCAATGAGCCATACTCAAAAGTGATTTATTCTCTCATTTTTCAACCAACTGTACACGTTTGTAAATGTTTTTAACAGTTTTGGTGAAAGAGCGAAATCAGAAAAAGAGCACTTAATAATAGAGTCCGGGTGTTTTCGACATCACCTTAAAACCGTTCACCTGCAGAGCTCAACGCTACCTTTGTGTGCATGTACATGAGGTTGTCAGGGACATAATGAAATGATGTTCAAATACGAGATTAAAGTGAATTTAAACAGTGTGACATGTATTAAAGCTGCGAAGGAA
The DNA here is from genome assembly GCA_029822895.1 of Maxillicosta whitleyi. Taxonomy (NCBI): domain Eukaryota; kingdom Metazoa; phylum Chordata; class Actinopteri; order Perciformes; family Neosebastidae; genus Maxillicosta; species Maxillicosta whitleyi. The sequence continues at coordinate 2,047,066 of JAPSES010000115.1, forward strand.
CAGTCGGTGACGCAATCATAATAAACAGCTTGAGTTTTCTGTACCTGTGGCCATTAAGAATCCGAACAAGGCCCCGAATGTGAAGCTAAGTATCTCCCCTGACGGTCTGCTCCCTAATGGTTTTTGCTTTGTGAGTCTTTCTGAATTAAAATAAAGACGTCAGCACAGCACAATAGGAGTGTTTGCTGCTCCTTTTGTGTGTTTGAGCATGTGCACTTGTGTGCGTACACGTGGCTTCAGAGCTGTGCTTTTAATCAGTGTTATGGATAGTTTTAATTTGGCAATGCTTAATATTCCTGTCCCCATTACACTCAGATAGTGTTTAAGCTGCAAAATTGAATTTTTAAAATGAATCATTGCACTGCACCATGCACCAGTAGCACAGATAATTCAAGTTGAAAAATAACATTGCTTGCTTTTTTTTTTTTTCTTTTTTTTAACAATGCCCAAAGAGGATGGATAAGCTGCTGGAGAAAAGAGTTTCCTAATCACATGGACAATATGACTACTGAAAATAGTCGACATCAGAACACAAACAAAAATACTGTGGGACAGAACAGTACATCAATAATAGTGTGATGATAGTGGGCAGAGGCTTTAATAACACATTTATGGATGTTCTGATTTTCTTTGATTTATATCAGAGAATATTATTCTAGTTGTGTTGTGTGTGTGTGTTTTTTTGGGATTGAAATATTTTGGTTTCAAAATAGATTCCACCAAAGTAGAAATTCTACTGTCAAAAACTAATGATAAGAGCAGTTTGTCCACTTTATCTCCAGTGTTTGAGGAGCTGTATCGGCTTCAATTCAGCAGGATTTCCATTGAGTTTATATACAACGCAGATGGATGGATGGATAGATGGATGGATAGACAGACAGACAGAAGGTGCAATGCATACCAATTTAATATATTGTATTTTTTATCTGTATTTATATATTTATGTATTATATATATATTTGTTTTTTTTTTATTGAAGGTTGTAGCAGTATATAATAAAACACTTTGTATGAAAATCTCAGTCTGTTTTCTTTGGCAGATAAAGCCCTTGAAGGGAACAATTAGTAAATCAGTTTGTTCCAATTTTTTGTGTGTGTACAATGAATTTGCACTTGATTTTAGGACGGACGGACGGACGGACGGACAGATAGATAGATAGATAGATAGATAGATAGATAGATAGATAGATAGATAGATAGATAGATAGATAGATAGATAGATCTGCCAGGTTCCTTCCTTCCTATAGTTATAGTTTTCAGGTATATTCTCATCAACAGGGAAAGGCTGACTGCCCAAAGGTACACTGAAGGTTTTTTTTTTTTTCTTGTATGGTATTTCATATTCCCCTCTGGTCACAGCTCTTGCAGATGAAGTTTGATTCCAGGCATGCAGAAAGAAGCACTTCCATATTTTCTTCAAGGCAAAAATATGTAAGCTTTTCCTTAAAAAAAACCTCATATAGACTCATGTGATAATACCTCTCAATCATTGCTTCTGACCCTCTAGTCGTGTGTGGTGATGTGTTTACCTGCAGACACTCTGGCCTATATATGCTTATTTTTTCCCCCACTATTTTTGTGTGCAGGTGTGTATTCAGGATGTTTCTGGTGTGTTTGTACCCCCAGCCAAACATAACTTTGTACAGTGTAGACACATATGATCATATAAAAAACAAGTTAGTTTTGCTCATCACTCGATAAACTACTGTAATTGTGGCGCAGTTCTGTCTGAGAGACAAAACTCTGGGCAAAGGCCAAACAAATACCTGTTTGTTTTCCCTGTAAAATGTTCCTAAATTCATGCAAAATTGTAGGTGTGCTTACACTTTAGAACATAACCACTCTGAAACGGTGAGAAAACGTATTTCTCTACATCCTAGCTGTTTTTTTCTAGCACTTTTAATCAACTCTAGATTGCTTGGACATGTTGAGTAGAAAAGAATGAATACATTTTTACCATTTCAGCTGATAAACCATTGAGAAAAGTTGCGTACTTTGCCCTTGATAAATTCGTTAAAAAATACTTTATATAACGTGGCCCAGAACAAATAAAGAACTGAACAACCTAGCAGGGTGTAGAAAAAGAAAACAGTGCTGTTCAAACTTCCCCATTTCACCAAAATTAACCTCCTGAGATGCAGGAAAGTTAAAGTTCTGTCTTTTGTCTTGATTGGAGACAGCATGATGCGACTATATCTCGTCAGGTACATTTTCTTTTTTCTGCTGTGAAAGTCTCGTCTCCCATAGCAAAAAAAATGCACTGGTAAGTCGCAAAAGCTAAATGTAAGCTAATAATAAGTGTATTTACGGTTATGTTTATCCTTAGCAGGGTATTTCCCATTCTCTGTATTGAAAAAACCTTGTGCAGATGTTATCATTTTTGGCCACATATGTCTTTTTTCACATTCAGCCCAATTTGATCTCAAGGGGGCTGGACCAGTAACATAATAACATATAAAATAATTGCATAATAATGTATAAATAATGACGACTCAAAATCTGTCTTTGTTTTAGTGAAGACAAACCCATTAAATTATGAAAATACTCACTTTTATAATCTACCCAAACAAAAAAGATATGAATAACCTGAAAAAAACTGACATTTCTCGCAATTTTAACAATAATGTGCCTCAAATTATTATTTATATATGTTCATTATGGATCGGATCTACAAACACACTTAACAGGTAGAAAACTGTTCAAATTCTGCTTAATTTTCTTTAGACATTTCAGGTTTTTCACATTTTATTGCTACAGGATGTTTTGTAAATATGAATGTTTTCATAATTTAATGTCATGTTTTGCACTAAAACAAGGACAAAAATGTGAAGTTGTCAATATTTATAGACATAATGGATTTTTTTTTTTTTTTTTTTTTTTTTTTACATTAAATCGAGAAGAAAATTACATTTTTTTGCTAATTATTTTACTGTAGATCATATTAGTCTGTGTGTGGAACTAAAATGAGTTCAACAGCCTCAACTGTGGATTTTTCCCAAATTCATCCCACGGGCCGCATTAGAACCTGAGGCGGGCCACATTTGGACCCCGGGCCGCATGTTTGAGACCCCTGCTTTATGTTATTATGGGATGTGTCAGATACTTTTCCATTCATTATTAGACCATGATGGGGGGGAATTAGAAGCATATTCTAGGTAATTATTGGGAAATGGTCATGTGCTACTGACATTCATCTCTCTGGTATTATAGGACATGGTCTGGATCTCTATTAATATAATTATATTTATTAATAATATATATTATATTATTATATTTCTTATAGAATTTATTTGGTTTTATGGCATTAAAGTGTAAACATATACATTTTTAAGATCATTAAGGTGATTGTTTTAAGCATGAAGCTATACAACTGTATCACCCATGTACATTGTTCCAGTACCACTTTTTTTTGTGCTTTTTTTTGGGGGGGGGTTATATATTAGACATGTTTATTTTTCTTATTTTAGATCTGTTTACACCCTGGCTGGTTATTGTTTGGCGTAAACTTGGAACCTCACAGGGGCCCTGACATTATCAGCTGTTCAATATGTGTTGTGTCTTCATAATTCAACAAATAATTGGAAGGAGTAAGCCACTGTGTACTGACACGCCATGATGAAGGCAAACATCAGTGGTGGGGACAACAGGAACAGTGTGAATGTTGACATGTTTGGCCAGATGATTTGACAGCAGATGGAGACAGCATTGCAGTGCTCCAGCCCTTCATTAGAAAACCTGTCAGCTGATGCCTCTCTACCTGTTATGTATGTTGATAGCTGGCACATAATGTTCCTGGTTGCATGTCACCTTTGAAAAATTAAAGTGTTTCTCTCTTCTGCTTGCTCACCGCCATTTAATTAGCAGAGATGCACCCGGAACCATTACTCTCATGCCTTCATCCACAACTATCCATCATTTGTAACAACAGCCAAATATTATTGCTGTGCACAACATACTATATGAGCCAAATATATCTATGCAGGTACACAAAAACAATGACCATAGACTCTGCCCCTGTAGTCTTCCAGGTTAGAGGCAATTTTTTAACTACAACGAGGACTCTGTACATTATAGTCAGCCCACAAAAGAGAAAGGCTGAACCCCATCTCCCAGAAATTACATTCATAACCCACAGAACTAAACTGCAGCTGCAATTATGTTTTATTAGAAACATAATGACAGCTGTATTGTGTTCTGTATCAGTGCAATAACACATAAATGATGTTCTGGTTGTGACTAGAGAATTATTTCATTATATAATAATTATTACGTACAATACATTTTTAATGGTATTCACACTCAGGCAGATAATAATTAAGAGATGCGTCCAAATGAAGGGGAAAGAGGCTATGCTAGTTTGGGTTTGAATAATTGATTTGACCTTTGACACTTTAGGTCCGCAGTCGGTTTGTCGAAGACCCAACAGTTTGCAAAAAAAAAAAAAAAAAAAATGTTGGAGTTATCTGTATATAAGTGTATATAATTAAAATACAGTCATTTGCTCAATTTTTCGTAGATTGGTCCCTGTAGTAGACCATAGTTGTAAATGTCTTTAATACTGCCGAAGTCATGTAGTTATGTCTAATTGACATAAATTGGACTTTCTTCGCTGCCTCATGATCTGTACAGTATAGATAACAGGCTGAACAACAATAAACAGATAGTATAGATGGAAATCACCTTTACAACTGTGCTGTCTCGTGTATTTAATTACTTTTGTGGTAATGTCTGAAGTTCTACCATAAAAAGAAAATGGTTTAGTCAAGTTTCAAAGCATTCTAGTGTGATATAGAAAACATTATTTTTTTTAATTCACCATGTAACACAAACCTGTGGTCCCAACATATTATAAAAAAAAAAAAAAGTAAAACCGGTTTTGTGTGGCGAGGCACCTTTAAGAGACCTTCTGTAAATGTAGCAGTGAGAGCTATTTAGCTATGTTGCTAGCAATGGCTAGCATAAAATTTATTTAGTTTATTTAATTTGTTTCAGATTTGTAACTTTATTTATTAACATTATCTGCTTACACCACCACATGAATAGTTGAAAAATTATTCCTTTGTGTTTTATTGACTCAGGGACACAGGATTTGGATCAAGCTAGTCGGGAGCATGCTAAGCTAACACTACTACTAACATACTGAAAGCACAAGCCACACTGTTAATAAGAAGAAAATAATGTATCCATTAAAAGTGATGCCAAGTACTTCAACATCTCGCTAAATGTTAATACACAGCCATGTTTGATAACAGTAATACCACCGCCATATGATGAAGAGACAAATGAGGTAGCAGGCTAGCAGGTAGATCACAACCATTAAGGCTAATGTAGTGAAGTTATGGTAACAGGTTTAGTTGTACATAAAGGGCAAATTTAGCCACATTGTGAGGCTAACTCCTCATACATGTTTCGGGAAAGAGCTAATTGAAGCGAAGAATGTATGACAGAATCTGAGACATTTTTGCAGATTTATATGGAGACTCACTTTTAGGATTTCACGGTCAGTTTTCAGTTTTTGTGCTGGTTTTACAACCTAAAAAGGCCAGTCAGAAAAATAATCTGCTTGAGCCCAGTACATTTAGAATATTTTCCTACTTTTCTCATCATCATACACTTCTTTCCCAAGGGGAGTCGAAGCCCTGAAGCCTCTTAATCTTAGTTCTCTGACAAAAAAAAAGCAATTTTGCTGCCTGTCTTGTTGTGTCACTGTGGTGTTTTAATATGATCTTTTGGAACCCGACTGACAAACAAATTAACCGATCACGGCAGTGGTTTTATGAGGCAAAATAGCTACCCCTTGTGAGAGTCTTGTGTCTCAGAAGAAAGTGTTGTAAATGCTACGGTTTGACTCGACAGAAAATGAATGAGGTTTGGTGGAACGTGGCAGAAGGACAGATGGACTGAACACCTGATGTGTGGATTTAATTATTTATTTATCTTTTGGGACACATTTCATGACATTTGAAATGATCCGATGTGGAAACCCTCAAGCCGGTTTAAAAACAGCAAAGAATTTAGTCATTTTCACCACATTTTTATTTGTCTATTTTTATGCGTATTATCACCAGCATTGTTTCATCACATATTAAGTCATATTTTCAAGTCCAACAACATGTTCACTTTAAATAAATATCCTCCTGAGACCCAGGAAAGTAAAAGTTTTGACTTTATTTATTTATTAAGTTAAGTAGTGAAACGCTTGTCTACTACAAAAATGCATTGCTGGGTCTCAAGAGTACATAATAAATAATAAATAAAACATGAGTTAAAATCTTTTCAAAAGCACTTGATAATGTTTTGCTCATTATTGATTCTATCCTCTCTTTTGTAAGATGCTTTGGATAAAAGCATATGCTAAATACAATGTAATGTAAAGTAAAAAACAAAAAAGTTAAAGATTGTAATAATTAGTTTATTATTATGATTTTTTTCTTTTTTTGTGTGTGTGTTACTGTCTGTTATGCCACATCCTTAATATGTAATACATGTTCATTCTTTCACCATTTCTTGCATCTTCCTGAGTTTAAGGTTAAAGGAAAAGTCCCCTATTTATTTTATTAATTTATTTTTACCCTGGAAATAAATTAATAAATATCTCTGCATTTTAATCATCCTAAAACACACATAATACCTAGCATTAGCATTATCTTGAGACACATTATGATCTGCCAAAAATGTTTAATTCAATAAACAGAAGCTCCAGAAGAAGGCAAAAAGGCTGATAATTATACAAAATTGTTCAAATCCATACACAGCAGACATTAAACCCCACAGCACAATAGATCTAATTAAAAAAAACAAATATACAGAAAGACGACTATGACATTTATTAGAACATCTAGGTAAACCGACATTCGATTGAAAAATACAAATTTATTGTGTCGACTTCTTTAAATGGGAGCCAATACTTCATGGTAGATGTTCTTTCTGTTAAACGGAATAAAATGTAGCTCGTCTTTCATTCACATGGAAATATTGAGAGGAAATCAATAAGATCAGTCTAATAACAAATCACTTTTTTCATCCACCTTTTCTATATGTCCCTTTATCTGCTTCCATGTACCCTCTTGAATTGTTTATCTTTTAATTTAATGCCTAACATTTCCAAGGTGCATCCATCAAAAGAGCCCTGGGGAGCGAGCCTATAATATCAGGTTGCATCACAAGTGTGGGCAAATCTCTTAAAACATTTCCTGGTGGTGTCGAAAATAAGCTTATATGACAACACATATTCACTTTGGCTAAGCCTGTAAAAGAAGATCAGGTGCAGGGATTGCTCTGTTTTCTCCAATAATCTAAACTGATTCTGTAAAAGGCTAATAGATGGCATCCGATTTGCATATAAATTATCGCCAAGTCTCTGGTGATCTATGACTCTCAATCTGATTTAGTAGCAATGGCACAGCAGGAGATACAGTGGAGGGAGTTTGAGGAAAGAGGGAAGCAAACAGTGATATTTTCTCTCTCTTTTTTTTTTTTACTTCCCATCAATAACAGTGTGGACTTTTAATTTTAAACATTTAGATACAATTTCATGTGTGTTGGTGCTTTTCTAGTTCTGAATGAGGTATAATCGTACAACCCAAATCCCCCCCTAAAAGTTTGAGCACTGTAAATGTAGATATTATCAGCAGATGTCATTAAACATTTGCTATATTTTCTATGCTATACTATGAAAAAAAAACACTGCTTAGAATGAAAAACATTAGCATTTTAAGACATAAATAAGCTAATTTTGGATCTGATTGATGCAGAAACACAGGGGTCTGTCCCTATGTTCAGAGGGTTAGGGTTACTTTTACTTTTGCTTTTACAAACTCCTCTGTTAATGAAAAAGT
>JAPSES010000115.1:2091832-2102751 GCA_029822895.1 Maxillicosta whitleyi
CACCTGGGTGTTTTATGTCATATCTAGTACCTTGTTCATTTCGCTGTTGCGTGTCTCTGTTCCACACTGAGCCTATTCTTGGTTGATGACTCCATTCCTCTCGCCGAACATTTCTTCTACAGCTCATAGCGTTCTGATCTTGATCAAATCCTACCCCTGAATTGATACTTTTAAAGCCCCCTCTCAATCGCACAAAGCACATTAGGAAAACAAAATAATATATCTCCATTTGCTGATTGCATAATAAGCCGTCTCCGAAGTGAGGCACCATTTGACAGAATAATAAAATTTTTTAAAAAAAAAGCATAAATGCGTTGCCCATTAATGGCCTTTTGTCGTCCACATGCTGTTTCAATGATTCTTCTATCCTTCCACAATTTAAAGGCTATAGTGAAAGGGACATGTAAGTGCCATGATAAGTGGTTCTTGACTCAAGTTTCCTCTTTTCACAGGGATCTGAAGGGCATCAAAGAAAGGAATACAATGTCTGTTCTGATGACACTGCCTTCCAGTGTTCATCCAATCACAAGCTCATTACCATAATTCCGAAGTCATCCAGGACATTTCCCAGTCGACTGGATACCATGATAACCAACCGGGTTCTACTCCTCTTAATGCTCCCTGTGCTGTGGCCCAGTACCGCCCTGCCTTTCACACCTGGGAATATTGGGAATGTGTTTGGGATGCCAGAAAGTGACGGGAGGATTCTTCAGCGATCCAAGCGGGGATGGATGTGGAATCAATTCTTTCTGCTCGAGGAATACGGAGGAAATGACCATCAATACGTCGGCAAGGTAAATGTCTGATGAACACATTGTCTGCCGGCTAATTATAGAGCAGTTTAAGCTTGTTCGAGTGGTGTTTGATGTAAGTGGCTGAAGAAAAATGGGCTGCCAGAACCCGGTGCAGTTACAGGCAAAGCTAAGTGAAGCCATCAGATAAAAGTAAGTGCACATAAACGGCTTTCTTTGCCTCCAGTCCTCTTCTTTTGAACTGTCCTTTTTGTGATTTCTTGTTTCTTATATTTCATTGAAATACTTTTTTTTTTAAGTTTTAATGGTGTTATTTTTTGGGCAGTAGTTTATTTAATCCTGCGACTATAATACTAGCCACACACAAACAACATTGATAAGTGGAGACAGGGTTCCTGCAGGTTTCTAGAAGTTCAATTTAAGACTTTTTTAATACAGGGGTGGCAAACTTATTTTCTTTCAGGGTCCACATTCAGCCCAATTTGATATCAAGTGGACCAGACCAGGTAAATAACAGTATAATAACCTGTAGATCACTGCTCCTAATTTTGTCTATGTTTTAGTGCAAAAAAAAAACCCTTGAATTATGAAAGTGCTTACTTCCAAACTATCCAAACAAAGAAATTGTGAATAACCTGAAAAAACTGAATAACAATAATAACAATTAACAATATTAAGCCTCAGTTTGCCATTTCTACATGTGCATTATAGATCAGATCTACAAAGATACTAAACACAGGCAGAAAATGATTGAAATTGGGCTGAATTTTCTTTAGTTGTTCATATTTGTTCAGGTTATTCACATTTAATTGCTACAGAATAGTTTGTAAATGTAATGTTTATTTTTTATTTGCATTAAAACAGGAACTTGAAGTTGTCATTTACATATAGACATAGTGTCATTTTTTTTTTCACAACCAGGAAGAAAATATGGAGTCATTATTTCCTGCAGGTTATCATGCTGTTATTTTTTTTTTTTATTACTATAGATCATATTGGTCTGTATGTGGAACGTTGACTGTGCAATTTTTACATTTTGCAAATTCATCCCACGGGCCACATTGGAACCTTTGGTGGGCCACATTTGGCCCCCGGGCCACATGTTTGACACCCCTGTTTTAAGGCCTTTTTTAAGGCTGAGGCAGAATTTAATACCCATTTCACAGCATATTTCACAACTACACTGGCAAAAGAAACTGTTGACTCATACAATATAGGAACAAGTATTTATTGACATCAGCAGAGATTGAAAAGTTAGCAATTCCTAATTTTGTTATAAATTGTTTATGCCAAGTTTATGGTAACATAACTTAAAACCTACTGTATCAAATTTAATACCTTTTACAGACGTTTTAAAGTATTAAATGCAGGTTTATTGTAAATTCAACACTTTCAAGACCCTGATTAGAACATGAATGTAACTTATATTTCTGTGTTTTTTGGTGCAGAGTGAATAAAAAATAAAGAAATAATCTGACAGTGACAGCTGCTATTATCATATATCATTCTGAGACCCAGAAAGTAAATGTTTTTTTTTTTTGTTTGTTTGTTTGTTTTAGGTGAATGTATGACTGGAAATGACAAGATGAAAGTTGTTTTTTTTTCCACATTTTATTATTATTATTATTATTATTGTTTTTTTGGAAATGGAATGTAAAGTCCTTTGCAGCAGATTGTATTATTCCTTTTTTTTTTTTTTTTTTTTTTAGCTGTAAAGATGTTTTCTTGTCCCCTACAAAGGACAAAAATGGGTTATTTCTCTATTAATTCTCCAGTCAGTTATAAAAGAAAAAGAGACAAGATTGTATTGGTAAAGGTCAAACTAAAAACTATAGAAAATGATGTGGAAAAGGTCTCAGAATGTAATTTCTGCATCCAGCCAGGAAATCCATTGTAACCATAATGAAAAATGATCATGAGTTGCTGATTATGTAACAACAGTGACATAATCCGCCATTGCACTCAAGAATTATCTACACCATGTGGGGACTTTAAGTCATACGATTAAATAAGCCAAAGATCGTCACGACTGGTCAACTCATTCAAAAACATCTCAGATCAGTGATTAATGAGCTCCATCCAATTGAAAAGCACTAATACAGCCTCAGAACCCACTGAAAAAATGTATTCATAAACCTCCATGTAGGTTCAGGGTGTTCATAAATATGGAAAAATTATAATGTAAAAGTAAAGCAAGCACACACTGACACCTACTGCCAGTTAAAATTACCAGTACACTTCAGGATAATGATATAACTGTGGCAAAAAATACATCTCTAGCTTCATATTTGTTTCTGTATTAACATAGCATGTGAAGAAGGTGGGTTTTTTTGTGTTTTTTTTTTTTTTTTCTTAAAAGCTTCAAATACAGATGCCACTTCTCTGCATAAGTCAACTATTTTGTTGTTTACTATATGTGATGTTTTGATTTTCATACTATTATAGTTTACAGAACATTTCATTTAGGCCATAGCAGAATTTTTGACTCACACCTTTTATGATAATATGGAAATCCTTGCCAATGCACGGCTCTATATGTTTTTGCATTTTCCTCATAAAGAAGGAAAAACACATCAATTCAGCTTCAAGAGCCCAGATGTCAAAAGCATTTGAATATATGCACATAGAATAGAATAGAATAGAATAGAATAGAATAGAATAGAATAGAACAGAATAGAATAAAAGTACTGTATTAATCCCAAAGCTGGGATAACAGTAGCATGATAGGGACAAAAATAATCAAGAAAGAAAAGATACAATATAATACAATATATATGAGAAAAAAAAATTAAATAAAGGTAATTTTATGTACATGATCAAGAAAGAGGAATAAGGAAGTAATAGAATAGACTCTTTATGTTGGTAGTAGTAATTTTTTGCACCATACACCGAAATTAATCTTCTGCCTTTAACTCATCACTAGATCATCATGCATCACACACACTGCATGCTAGGAGCAGGAGCTCACCATATGGGGGGGGGGGGGAACTTGCTCAAGGGCATACCAGCCAACAACTTTCCGCCAGTCCAGGGAATCAAACCAGTGACCCTTCAGTCACAAGCCGACCCTCCAGATGACTCTTCAGCCATCTGGGATACAGCTGACCCCCAAAACTATGAGGAAATGAAATAAGAAACAAAACAGAATTCATGTTTGGGGGAGGGAAAACCAACAATGAGCTGTGGTCACTCCTTATATTGACACGATCTTGTCAAAGATATGTATGTGTTCTCGGGTCTAGCTGACTCAGATTAAATCCCAAACGTCAGAAAACAAACCTGGAAGTCATACTTCTTGCATGAAACGTCTTGCAAAAATCGCTTTAAAAAAAAAAAAAAACAAAAAAGAAAGAAAAAAAAAAACAGCTTTTTGGGACAATGCTCCTCCTCCCTCCCTACACAGATCAGAGAGGTTCCTGTCAGCTCACCTGTACCGGCACTGGAAAGACAGGTGTGATGAGGAACGCTACACTTATCAACTCTGGGGAGGGAAATGAGGTGACTGTCGACAGCCAATTTTCTCAGTGGAAGCTGGCTTTCATCACACACCTCATTCTCTGGAGTAAACAAGTGTCTTGTGAAGGTTGAGTAGGGGGATATGACAACTTCTTTTGCAGCAAGCATCATCCGAAGGCAGTTAAAAGAAAGGAGCAGCTGAAAAATAAATGGAATAGGGAGAAAAGAAGTGAGGAAGAAAACATATCAATCACAAAGGCCAATGAAAGTCACCTTGTTGTGTTATGTAGTGAAACAGCAAAGCAAATGCTAACTATAAATGGGGCCATCCATTGATATGTCAGTTTCGGGAGGGATGTGGCTTTCTTCTTGACTCTTTGATGCTTTCTGGCACCCAAATTCTGTGGCATGACAGCAATTACATTCGCCAGTTCTCCACTCTTCCTGTGTCCAATATCATTTACCATTAAACTGTCAGAAAAACATGAGGCTGTAATAAATTACGCAGGGAGGGGGGAAATAGGGCAGCCAAATCCTTGCCTTTCTGCGTGACACAAGGAGCTGCTGTGTTCGGTATCGCTAATTCCAGACAGCGATAGCAACTTAGATATATGGACAGATATTAATGCACAAAGACCAGTAAATGAGCAATGGGAGATGGGGGGGGAGGAAAAAAAAATGTTGTGGAGCAGAATGATGAACGGGGATAGAATCAAAAGCACTTTTATGCCCAGTTCAAAGCCGTGAAAGCCTTGATGGTCTTTCTCATAAAGATCGTTTAATGGCCTTTGCGGTGCATTGTGGGAGACCTTGTTTATTTCACATTCAATCAAAGCTCTCCAATCAGCCAACACATACTCAGTAACTGTCACTTGAGGTTGATTTCTTGATTACGGCAATCATGTGGATGTAAAGAACAGTCACGCTCTTGTATACGTGGCTGCGTTTGGAGCTGAAAAGAAAGCAGTGCATTACGGCTGCCCGGTTTGCACATACAGCTTATCAAGGTGTTGAAAAGACACGACACTTTGAGGCCCGCATACTGAGCGGTGCCTACTTATACCTCAAGGATAAGTAACAAAACTAAATACGCTGATAAGAAGCCAGGTTTGGGAGCTTTCCTCGGATTCACTAGCAAATTTTAATACCTCAAAACAGTGCATTTTTACTACTGTAACTGTACTACGCAGCGGGCTGTTCATGTATCAAGCATAAAATCCTCAAATCTCATTTGAACTGACTTGCACAGGGCCATTATTGAGTGTGAACACTTAGTGTGTGCAGCTGTGGTGCCCTACTTCTTAAGCACGGCTGTAAAGTGTGAATACTTGCAACGGTGAGCAATGCGAGCACAAAATGCAGGATTCTGAAGCGTTTGACTGTTTTTTTAAGACTGAAATCCTATTAAATTTGTTGCATGCTAATTGCCCTAAATTAGGCTATATGAAAAATGGCGCTCACTTTATTTGCTAATACGATACCAGTAAGTGTCCTCAACATTTATCTAGGTTTTGCTAAACACTTTTCTGCTCAAGTTGTGCGGAGCTTGTAGGAACAAACGATGCAAAACATATTAAAGATATTGTGTAGCTTTAACCTAACCTGGGTAACATGTTATAATACAACCATCCAGGAGTAAAGAATTTTGTTGCCCATGTCTTAAGAGACAGAGAAAGAGAGAGAGACAGACAGAAGGGTTAGGGGGGTGGGGTGGGGGGGAGTAATTATTCTGTATCCGTTCTGCACTCTATTTTGCTATCTCCTCTTTGCAGCACCAAGCAATGCTTACCAGAGACCTGACAAGAATTGCCAATGATTTTGCTGCTTTACTGACAATTCCTCAGTGTTTGTGCAAGGCGATTTAACTCATCAAGGCTCTCTTCTGTGCTTCTGTTGTAAGGCCTTGAAAAGGCTGTGTTTGTGCTGCGAGGCCTTGAAAGGAGAGCCACTAACCCTCTGCAAATATAACACAGTAGTAGTGCTAACATTTGATTTTGTTAAGGCTGTGTGAAAACACTTTGCGGCACACTTTGTCAAGAGTATCGGTGCTAATTTTTTGTTCTTCCAAGATCTACACGGTTTACTCTGTATGTTAGAGGCGGAATTTAGTGCAGTGCATGTGCAAACTCTCCTCTAATATATTTTTTGTTAAAGATGAATTCACCTTGGATTTCAAGTCCCTCTGTTAAATATTAACTGTATATACAATTTCTATGGGGCTTCCCTGCAGAAATGATTCATACTATGTTACGACTGCACCTGGCCCATTTAGCTGCACAGGAATAATTTTACTTTTAAAGTGCATGTTAGCCCATAATAACTCAGTGAAACATGCTTACTTCTGCAAAACCGGCTACTTATTTGCACTACTACTGAGTAAGAAATTTATATGACTATAGGGAGAAGATGTGTTTACCCACATGATTAGGAGACACACGTTATGTAGACATACTGGTAATTAGCAAAAATGCATAAGGTAAGGTCTTGCTCCATCCTACACCAAGGGAAATATGTAAATATATACTGCAAGGTTCTGCTAAGACTGTAAAAGTCCCATTATCCTGTAGACAGCTTGGCTGCATAGGGTACTGACTCCTTTGATGGCTCATCATTTGTTGTTTTTCCCTCTCAGGTTTCTGTTTTTTTTTTTTTTTTTTTTTGCAGGATTAACAACCAAGACAGGGAAATATGGTAATAATCGGATAAAAAAAAAAAAAAAAAACTCCTAAGGAAAATAATCAAAAGATTAAAAAATAAGTGCAATTCCTGTGGTGTGACATGGTCTGAAATTGTATTGGCCTAATTATCATACTGTAAACATAGATGTGTGTTTGAACAGCCACAGTTTTGAAGATAAGTACGGGAATATGTTCGTTTCATGTCGCATGGGTTCAGTGTTGCTTTAGTGAGTGGGTTCTTATATCTCCTAAAACCAATATACTGCTACACAGACAATGAATTTCAAAGTAGAGAAGAGGTTACCGTGGCACTATACAGGAGTTTTTTTTTTTTTTTTTTCTTCTGCGCACCGCTGATATAAAGGCCCATTTGAATGCAAAAATTCAAAGAAAAACTCCCCCTCTTTCCAATCCCGCTCTGCCATTCAGAGCCAATTGCGGCGGTAGCCTTTACATCCTTAACATGTCATATACCTTTGCTTCATTCGTCTCCAGCTCATATTCATGAACAACGAACCCAACGTCCCAGAACACAAATAAATGTGAAAATTCAAACCCAGTCATACTCCTCCTTAATAGACTTTGGATAATGGAGTTCATCCGCATGAATATATGCCAAATATTGCGCACATTGTTCATTTGAACTTGACAGCATCTTGTTTTCACATGCGTCCCCATTTTTAATTCAGCCCGAGAAGAGCTAGCACTCTGGCAGTACATTTCTGATTTTCATCCAAAGTTTTACTGTTGACATCACTCTTCCAACTGCGGGAAAAATAATTAGTTTCCTCACAGCACGCAGACATTAATATTAATAAGTTACTGACGTACATTCTGTGTCCCTAACTACTTGTCATTTAAAATGTGAAGCCATGAGATAGCGCTCTAAATATATCTGCTGACAGATCCAGTACAGTAATGAGCTTGAATCAAGTGTCTATCACAGTATGCTGCCATTACTCCTCTGTGACACTTGGAGCTGCTACGAGGTGATGGATAGGTCAGAGGTGACTAATTTTAGCAATTGTTGCTGTAGGTCACATTTCATCATTTTTTAAAGGCACAATCAGGAAGACAAATGTACGACTAATTTGATCTGAACTAATGGAGTATATGTCATGCTTGACACGGCACACAGATACAAGTTGGTTTTCGAGCTTCTCCTTTTGGTTTTCACCGCAGTGTCACATTATTTTTTAACATTTATGTGCTAAAGTGGGTTCATTTTGGTACGTTTTTAGACCCAAAAATAAAAGAGGAACTGAGACATATTGTATTTCCACCCTGGATGTACCTAATAATGACGTCAGATAAATGCAAAAAAAAAAAAAAAAATTATATTCTTCCTCTGATCCATCCCAAAATTAATAAAATTTTGATCAAATATTAGGGCCGGAAATAGACCCAAAACTGAGACAGGAAAAGCTACCTATAGGTGTCAAAGCATTTGATCTGAGAAAAAAAATCACTTCAATCACTCATATAGTGCTATGAATAAAGACAGTGTTCAATTTGTCAATCCTAATGGTTTTTCTAATCCAGACATACAGGTTTTTCATGAATCTGCAGTCTCATTCTAGGTTTGGTGTGTAACCCATCGTGTCCACTGGCGTTACATGCAGAATCTGTCTATTAAAACACAAATAAACCATGAGTGATTTTACAACAGTGGCCATTTTTGTGAAACACTGTGTCTTGTGTAATTAGTTAAATTCCCGAAATGTACAAAATCTGAAAAAAAAAAAAAAAAAATAGTACAGTGTCATTTTCGTGTCCTTTTTAACCGTGTTACATGCAGATTTTTGTAAATAAATGACATAAAAATAATATTAAAATTGTATTTTATCTGAAAAATAGTTTATCCTTAACTTCAATAAATATTTCTTCTTAAAATAGACCTGAAGTGCTTCCAAATTTGCTTCGTAACATTAATCTACATCAGGGATGTCAAACATGCGGCCCGGGGGACAAAACCGGCCCACCGAGGGGTCCAATGCGGCCCGCGGCATGAATTTGTGAATTAACTGTGATTAATTAAATGTGAGCTCAAGTAAAATAATAACATGATAATATATAAATAATGACAAGTACTAATTTTCTAACTAAAGGTTAAAAAAAAAAAAAAATGTACAATTTTGTTAAAATTTCATTTATTTTTTTTTTACAAAACGTAAGTTTTTTTCCCCATGTTATTCACAACCTTTTTTTTTGAGGCGATAGTTTGTAACGGTTATTATTATTTTTATTTTTTTTATTGCACTAAAAGAAAGAGGAAAAGTTGTCATTTACAAGGTATTATGCTGTTATTTTACTGGTCCGGCCCACTTGACATCAAATTGGGCTGAACTAAAATGAGTTTGACCCCCCTGGTCTACATCTTCTTTAAATTATTAGCCTCCGTGTATTGTTTTTAGGGAATCAGGTTAATAGAAGCAGCCATTTTGTAGCGATATCAATGCAATTTTAATGCTTTTAGAATCATTCCTATGGAGAAAAAAAAAAGTGCATTAACTATGATACAAAATGACAAATTTTCAAACCCTAACCCAAAATATTGCATCTCCCTATCATAAGCCTCATGGTGGTTTGATCCGCTGCCTACCCACGCACATTTGCCTATTGTGTGGAAACTGACCTGCAGTAAGAAGCTATTTGTCAAAGCGTAACTTTAAACAAAGAATGTGTCAGACACTTTTCTCCGCTTCTATCTCTGAATAGCGTAAAACCACAAACTAAAAATAATGAGTGGACACAGCAACAGTAACGTGCTTTTGTGTTGGCTTTTTGGAGCTAGAAGTGATCATATTTGGACATATTAAACAAAACAAAAAAAGCTTTGAGTGACTTGTCAAACAAATCTGTCAATCAAACCCTGGAAGAGTCAACATTGAAGGCTTTTATTAATCCTTAAAGCTTATTATCAGGGGAAAATTTTAGATAAGGCTCACCAGAATACTTATTAGAGGTTCCCAGTTAAAATATTATCAATACGTTCAATGTAAGTTCATGGGGTGCAGGAATTTTGTCTATCAGTGGTATTACTTTACAACATATACATGTATTTTGGCGCCAAAGTCATTAAAACACATTTTCCGTTGCACATGTGCTCGTTCATTAAGTTGCAGTTGACATGTTTCAACAGAAGCAAGAAATCAATTAACAATTAAAAAAGCAAAAAAAAAATCAACAAACTCAAAATATTCAATCAATTTTTAAGCAGTTTGGCTTGTTACAGATGCCAGATGTGTATTTAAAGCACACAACACGTTTAATTCGAAAGCTTACATAATGTATTTTCTATCTTTTCTAGATAGCAAATACATAAAACTGATATAATTGAATGAAACACCAACCTACTTAGTAATTAGGTTCATGTATATTTTGTTTTCTTTTTGTGTTTAAAATGTCTGTTTGTAATTTGCCCATAGAGCCCGTTTCAGTACCCATCAATTATTCAGTTTACGGATACCATTAGGAGTCCCATCTATATGCATTGGATAAAACATTACTTTCGGCTTCTCCTTTACATGTAGCTCTTCAGAAATGTTTATTTATTGCCCAAGATGCACTTGTGAAAACACCAAGTATGTCTGTAATCCCAGGGAACTCATGCAGCGTGTGTTTTTTTTTTTTTTTTTTTTATGTAATATTTCTTCAGCATGTGAATCAGAGTTATTAATGTCCTCTTGAAAGCTAGTGAAGAGCTATTTGCTTTTACATATTCACAGGCTTCATGTAAGAACAGCAATATAAGGAGGACGCTCTCTTGAGGAGCACAGTGATTGGTCAACTCAGACCGGTAATCTGTTGACAACTGGTAGAATTTATAGCCATGGGGGTAAGGGCATAGGCATGTGGATGCATGATGAGCACCCCTTCAAGGACAGTTTATTTTTATGTCATTTCCAGGAAAATACTAGTGAGGATACCAACAAAAATGGCTTTATTTGTCATAGCTGCAGAGTTTTATGCAAGTATCAGTATTTCGCCAATGTTTTACAATGAAGTACCCACTGATGTATATATTTTAGCC
>JAPSES010000115.1:2102851-2115723 GCA_029822895.1 Maxillicosta whitleyi
TCACTACAGCAATTTTGACTGAAAAAATTAGGCAGAATTAGTTCCTGTACCAAATATATTAAACATAACAAATCCTTATGAGCAAAATATGAACTGAAAAGTGCCTCCTTTTATTGCTAAGAAAAAACAAAATTAAATTATCGTGAAAGGATAAATGAACCTTTCATCAACAAGAAATTATGACTTAATTACTCAAATTACTCATAATTATTATTACTCATCTCGAATAATATAAATAGCGGAAGATTGCCAGTTCGAGACCCAGGTGGCCCCTTGGGAAAGGTCCTTTACGATATTCATCCCTATACCTGTAACCACATTCATCAATGTTCTTAAAATGTTACCAAAGCTTTAACAAGATGACAATAATAATAATGATAATAATAATATGAAATAAGGTCAGAAGTGTCTGTTTAATTACGTTAATGTATTTATTGTGTTTTATATTTCAGTATTAATTCTCATTATTTTTGGTATATTTGGTAAATAATGACTGATTTAATGTATTTTTCACCAAAAATTTCAAGTACCCCCTGGGCTTCTTCCAAGAACCTCTGGGGGTACATGTATTCCACTTTGGGAAACCCTGTAGTAGTATATCTAACAAAACACACTTTAATATAAAGTTGTTTTTCAGGTGAATTTTCCAGGCCTACGTTTAAGTGTTTTTAAGGATGTATGCTGAATCTGTGCATGGAAGTATCAGCAGCCAAACATAAGGCCAATCGAGTCATATCAATAATATTTTCATATCCAAACTTTCAAATGAAAAAAAAAAACCTCTAAGGGAAACTCTGAATGCCTATAGGAGCTGACGCATTAACCAAGAGCTGCAGCATCAGCCGAGTCTCAGGCTTGATAATGCACCTCAGTTTCCAGCTATTCCCTCATCTCTCTCTAAGACCCCATGCAATCACTGTGTTTGTACAAATATGACTCCAGATGCCGTTTTCACAAGTAACGCCGCACTCTCTGTAATTTTCAGCTGCACTCCAATATGGACAAAGGTGACGGCAATGTGAAGTATGTCTTGACTGGAGACGGAGCCGGCACCTTGTTCCTGATTGACGAGAAGTCTGGGGATATTCACGCCACCAAGAGATTGGATAGGGAGGAGAAAGCTATGTACACACTCCACGCCAAAGTTCTGGACAGGAACACCAACGCAGAGCTGGAGCCAGACACTGAGTTTAATATAAAGATCCACGACATTAATGATAATGCACCGAGGTTTGCAAAGGAAGTCTACTTTGCAAATGTTCCGGAAATGTCTGAAGTTGGTAAGTTTGGGGTCTGGTTTTATTATTATTATTATTATTTTATTGTTTTAATATTATTATTATTATTATTATTATTATTTTATTATTACTATTTTTTAATATTAACCCTGTAAAGCCGGGACCATTAAATCATTGGCAGAAAATTCCAATTCCTTGAAACTGGAACCTGGATTAGTCCTGAACAACCAAGAACTCTTTTTTTCAAACATCAGTGTCCATGTGTGATTTAAAATTTTGTATCATATTTGATACAATGGGTCTCAGTGTTCAAATATTACTATTTTTGTACAAATAAAAACATAATATGACACAAAAATGTCTAACAAATTGGTAATTCCTTTTCAAAATTGGCAAAATATTGCCTCCTTCCTCAATAATGACAGTCTTGCAATGTGAGGGTGTCCGATCCTGGTCCTCCAGGTCTGGTATCTGATATATTTTAGATGTTTCCCTCTTCCACAACACCTGATGGTTATTATCAGGCTTCTGCAGAGCTCGATCATAGACATGTCATTTGAATCAGATGTGATACATCTAAAACATGCACGATACCAGCACTCGAGGACCAGGATTGGACACTCCTATTGAAGTGTCACTGGAAAGACCTCTGGTGAATGAATTCCTCACCCCTGGTGGATTATCTGTCTATTGCATGTATCTAATAATATGCATCAGGTTTGTAAAAAAACAACACTGGACATGTAGAGGGCTTCAAAACTCATGTATCAAATATGACACGTTTGGCATTATAGGATTAAATGGAATAAATAATTCAGCAGTTTTCTGAAAATGAAAGGAAAGAAGCCAAACTGACACAATGTTGACCACTGTTTCTCATTTGTCATCTGTGTTGTTGCTGAGTTTAGCTCCTGAATTGTCTGCTGTGGTTTTCAGTTGTTTGTTTGGTCAGGCTCATTGAGCATTCAAAGCATGCAACACCATTTGCTGTTTTTAATAGGCAGAAGTATTATTGAAAGTTAAGATTGTCACAGTCTTTCCAATTAAGGATTTGCTTCATTGCTCTCCACTTTATCCCATTCAAGTTATATAAATAAACCAATTGGCATGAATATAAACAAAGCTAAGGAAAATAATGCATGCAACTTGAAATCAATCCTCAATTATGCAAACGCAAATTAATACACGGGAGCAATCACCAGTAAATCAAAACCCAATTGTCTTATATGACACATG
The DNA here is from genome assembly GCA_029822895.1 of Maxillicosta whitleyi. NCBI lineage: Eukaryota > Metazoa > Chordata > Actinopteri > Perciformes > Neosebastidae > Maxillicosta > Maxillicosta whitleyi. Next base: position 2,105,326 of record JAPSES010000115.1, read on the forward strand.
ACCGAGGCCTGTTTGGAATTTGTAATGTGATGCTCTTAAGTTTCGTACTTGCACGGTCGCCAGCGGAGAGGTGGGTCAGGGTCACCGCTGCTCATCTTCAGGACGGTAAACTGCCTTATACGTTCAGACTGAACAAACTGGTTAATCAAGTCAGCCAGCCATGAAAAAGTCAGCAGCCACCCTTTTATGCTATTGGTGCCGGGACTAAGTGGGACAGATGTTCAAGGGTTCATTAGTATGCACGGAGACAGTCAGACCCAAACAGGACACAGCAGAGGTCTCCTGAATGCCAAGGACAGTATTTGCAATGTGGTGTTATTGAAATGCTTGGTGGATTATGCAGGACTCCATATACTACAGGCGTCAGTGACAGGAAGGGCTTGTTCAAAGCCTCAAAAATATGAATTCTCCTTTATTTCCAGCACAGTTAAAACTCAGTAACCTTTTATTTGATTGCGGAATGGCGTTATTTTTTTCCACCGTGCTGCAAAATGTCCCTTGCGCATGGATTTCTCCCTGTGGTCGTGATGCTATGTTTTCCAAGTGACTCTAGAAACAGAAGATGCGACAATGTTATTTATTGCCAAATGTAACTTTAATATGTGGTTGCAGCGCCAAACCCCAACGGAAAGAAAAAAGCAGCAGTGGTGTCCATTAAAGGTCAACGCAACCTACATTTAAGTGTGGTGTCCATCAGCACCAGCTCATATCTGGACTACATTAACTTCTCTAGCAACACCTCAGAGTCTGACGACTGATATAATATGAAATATTTCGAGCACAAAAATGTAAAATTACACTACAGTAAATTAACTAATTATGATGGACTTAATTAGAATGGGAATTGAGAGCTAAAGTTGAAATGATAAATGCCTAAACAAACATATTTGGATCACTGAGCATCATTAAATAAGCAATAAACCCAGAACTGAACATCAATCTTGAAAAAAAGTAGGAGAAATTTTTATTTCTTGTGCTATTATTTTCTCTAAGGCTATACTTCCATGAGAGAAGCTTTTTCTGTCTGCCTCTAGTAGCAACGATTATGTTTAAAAAAGCATAAAAAAAAAGCTCTTTAGTAAATTCAGCTTGAATTTGAGGCTTTTGGAAACACACAAAGCTTTATTTGTCAGTGAAGATGCATTATTACAAGAGGAAAAGTAGGATACTTTAGAAATGATCTCTTACTTACTGTTAAATGCAGAACAAATATTTTATCTGCAAACACTGGGTAAAATGACAGATCACTTTAGCCTTATTCATTTTTCATTAGTATATCCAGACTGATTTTAGAAAGTCTGGACACCAAAAAACACACCCAAAAAAAATAAGGGTTGGCAAACTAAGTCCAAACCACATTTGGTGGAGGCTTGAAATACATTTCCAATGGGATTTTTGTAAAAGCAGCACAGTCTGGCTGCTCAGATTGATTTCAAGGAGTTTTCTATGTCGACAATAACACAACACACAATGGCAATAATGACTGCAGTTTGACAACACGGTTATTTGTAGGTTGAGATGATCGACTGTGGGTTTCAGGCGTATGTCATACAAAGCGGTGTCATCGGCAAAGTTATGGAATAAATATAGAAGCCAAGAATGTAATAATTTCTGACAATGCAATCAATTTACAATTTTTAAAATGTAATAAGCCAATAACATAATATCTGGCCAATAATGTAATAAAAGTCCTGAACCGATAACATAATAACTTTTGACCAATAACATAATAAACTATTATGTTATTTGCCTGGTGAAAAATAAATAAAAATTGCAAATGTAGCAACTAAGGCAATTACGTAATAACACACTAATATCACCTTTGTGAACTTTTTATGAGCTCATGTGCATTTAAAGGGTCAGCGCTCAAAACCACCTTTCTGGTGTCATTACTCATAAATAAGGTTGAAGATGGACCTGTGAAGGTGAATTAATGGAGAATTCAGACCCAAGCAGAGCAATTACAGTTCATGTAGACCACAGGAAAATGTTTAAAATACATAATTCTATTTAAAAATGCTAAATAGCACTCCTTTAAGGGTCAAGCAAGTGCATGATTTTTCAGACTTATATCAGAGAATGTGGTGTCATCAGCATAGGTATGTAGTTACTGATGGGTATGTCATTAGCAACCTATACAGAGAAGTATGTCAGCAATAAAGATGCACAATATATAATCACAAAATTTTAACCCTTTTTAACCCTTTCACATTCAAATTACTGTTACTAGGCTACCCACAAAATTCAAACAGCTTCACAAAAGCTTTCTGATGCTATATAACAATTTATGGCAGCAATGTGGGACTCCTACAAGTTGAGCTGTTCTCGAAATGGAATGCCTCAAAATAAAAAAAAAAAACAAACACATATGAAGCCATAATATGGGCACTGAATGTTCAAGACCGAAAAGCAAGTTTGAGCAGATGTAAAATAGTTGAAAGTTTATTTCTGCAATTTCTAAAAGTTACATTTTGGACATTTACAGTTGTTTATGATAACAAGTATACTAAAAACTTCAAGTCTGTTTTTTTTCTTTTTTACTAAACCATACTTTTATGCATTAATTATTTCCAATAATGATCAATGTCCAGATTTTGAAAGTTAAGTTCTTCCTGAAAGGAATGATACAAAATAATTGGCAAAAAGGTCATTTTCTGGCACTTTTATTGCAAAGAAAGCATGAAGACACCTTGGCGACCTGTTGTTAAGGCAGTCTTATAATGGTGTGTATGGGGATATTAAGGATACAGAGACATCCCATTATTATTATTACACTGGTAAACACCCAATTTATTGTTTAAGGTTTTATTTTTAGCTGATTTAGAACAATTCTGATTTGCTTCAATCCAAAAATTACATTGTTTTTGCTCAATGAGATCAACTTTCTAAACTCAGCTATATATTTGTTGTTTGACATTTTTGTTAACATGAACAGGTATTTTCACGTCATTGAAGTTTGCAACATTTAATTAATATATTCTATTAGAAAACATTTTTTTCTCCTAAAACCTTTTTTGGATGAGAAATATTAAGGAAAATCAACTGATAATATCACAAATGTAATCAATTTAGTCAGAAGATTGGATTTTTAAACATCAAATTAGCATAAAAACCTGATCTGATGGAGACAAAATGGATGTTTTTGGATTCAGTGGTGTAAAATGGTCCTAATTCATTTGGAAAAACAAACAACTTCCAAAAAAAAAAAAAATGTTGTTGTTACTATTATTATCATAACCTTTATTTGAGCAGTTCATTGAGACTGAAAGTTACACAAAAGTTATATCCACACTGAAAATATACATAAACACAATGAACATCAGTACTAAAAGCAAAGTCAAAACTCAAAACATATAAAACATCATTATTTTTTTTAAAAGGTCCTAAAAGTGTAACAACGTTCTTTGAAAGCATCTCAAAGCTGAACTCCATTCAATCGATAAGAAAAACATCAACACCCACATTTGTTATTTCCCCATTCACTTAGAATGACTTTGTATTAAAATACACCAGTTCCTTTACTTTAACGTCCTTCTGCCATGTTATTTAAAACAGACAAAATTTAAGTTATCATCCGTAACCTGGTGATTTTCTTCAATCAACAAACAGACCGAAACCACAGTATTATTCACAACTATTATAATGACTTTTACACTAATTTGCAGGTTTAGTAATGACACAAACCGATCTAATAATAGCGTGGTCTGATCATATGGAACAACTGATGTAAGAAAGTAATCTGTTTTCCCTACAGTCTGATCAAAGCCTTTATTGTTGTCGTCATGATTCATTTCTGCAGAGGCCTGGCATTAAAACTAGAGGTCACAAACTACTGAGGTGTTTTAGGTGATGTGCATATTTATGGGATATATAAACTGTACAGAATATATTATCTATATACAGACAGGAATTAAATGAAAATATGTTGAGTTCACAGCCGTGTCTTGGTTGAGTGTGTGTAGTTAAAGTGTCTAAGCATTTAAATTGACTTTACGTGTTTTTTTTTTTGTTTTTTTTATGCAGGTACATCTGTTGTCACTGTAACTGCCACTGATGCTGACGATCAAACATATGGGAACAGCGCCAAGCTTGTGTATAGCATTCTACAGGGACAGCCGTATTTCTCTGTGGATTCTGAAAACGGTGAGCCAAAGCGAAAACACAAAGACGGGCTGGATGCAACTCACCCCAACCTCATAAACAGATCCGTTAGCAGCGATAAAACAAGCAGAACAGGGATTTCATCTTCTCCTCGGCGCCGCTAACCACATAAAACGGCAGGTTTTACTTCATTAATAATGCCTTTTAGTTTTAAATCAAACATTGGTATTATTTCCTCAGTGCATTTCAAAATATTGATTTAACTTATTGGAGTCTTTCCAAGAAGTAGATGAAATGATCAATTTAATCACCATGGCGTTTTACCAGCAAACAAGATGTGCTGGAAAAGGCAATGAGCATCATTGATCTAAATCAAACCAAGACAAATACAACAAATACGTCTCCCAAAATGAAGTTTTGCTTTAAAGTGATGATAGTAGCGTGAGTAATGCTTTCTTTCCAGGCACTATTAAGACAGCTCTGCCTGGCATGGACAGGGAAGTCAAGGAGAACTATCAGGTTGTAATCCAAGCCAAAGACATGGCTGGACAGATGGGCGGGCTCTCAGGAACCACAACAGTCAGCATCACCCTCACAGATGTGAACGACAGCCCGCCGCGCTTCGCCAACCGTAAGAAACCGCCATACTGATTTACGACATGACTGATCTGTTGTCATAAACGTCTGAAACGAAGACAAATCTCTTACATGACACAAAGTACACATACTTAGCGCAAATGCATGACTCGCTCTACTTTATTCCCATATAAACTTGTCACATGTGCAGACTCCTTCCGTGTGACTGCCGTGGAGTCGACGGAGATCGGAGGCGCCATAGGCCGGATCAGGGCTGACGATCCGGACATCGATCGCAATGCCGAGATGGAGTACACTATCGTTGGAGGCCATGACATATTCAACATCATCACAGATCAAATCACACAAGAGGGGGTCATCATAATTAAAAAGGTACCGAACTTTTCATCATTTTCCTCTGGTCGATGTGATTGATTTCCTATAATTTACTGCCCGGGCTTTGTCGTCTGTAACCAACATCAAATACATACTGTAAGAAATGAACCGAGTCAGCTGATATATTACTATACTGGACAGCAGACAGAGATGCTTTTGGCTAGGGCTGTCGAAATTAAAGCGAATTAATCCATCATCAGGATTAATCTGGTTAAAAATTTGAACACATTTGCAGCACAAAAAGACTCTGAACATCTCTGGCATCACATTTCAGGCAGTTTGTTGAAGTAGAGTTAGCGTCGCACATACGGAAATAGGCGGTTGATCCAGTAGTGACAGGCAGCAGAACCAACCTCATAAAGATGGAAGACGCTAAACAGCAGGTCGTTCCTCTGGATGGAAATATGAGGATAAAAAAAACAAAACAAGACAGAACAGTAAACTGACATAAAGTATTATCCACACTCTGCAGGAAGGAGTTTTCTTTACACCGAAGCACTTCCATCTTAAAATGCCACATTAACGCGAAGCAGTTACACCTATTGTTCTGTGGCAGTCGCACCTATTGTTCTGTATATTTCCTGTACACCTTGTATCTGCAAGTGCTATATGCTATGTTTATGTCCTCTATTGTAATTCACTTTGGATAAAAGCGTCTGCTAAATTTAATGTAATGGAATAATGATGTAATGCATATGTTAGTCTGGGATTCTGTTAGCATTTCGGCTAACCTGACAAACATGCTAATATATTCCGTTCTTTCTTAAATCTCACGCTCATACAAAATTATATGTGATTAATATAGATTTAAAATGAATGCTATTTAATTGTGTTTAATTGAAATTAATCCACAGCAACCCTGTGATTAATCCGATTAAACGTGTAATCATTTGACAACACTCCTTTGGACTAATGTTCTCCAAAAAAAATCTCAAAACCTACAATTACATAACACAACTGCATATCAGGGTATGTTACGGTTTGAACATATAAGAGGAAGAAATAGAGAGAAAGAATTATATTTGTAATAATATATCGAGAAAACTCAGTAATTCCTAAATATGTTGTAAATTTATTGAAGTCCTGAAGTCATTCATTATATTGTAAGTTTATGATTTTACAATCTACGGAAACTTTGCATTTTTTGTATTTTTTTTTTTTTTTTTGTGATATCTACACCACAACATTTTTTAAAGACATTTACAAGTCTAATCTCAAAGTTTTCTTAATATATTACTTTTTTCCAATTCATTTGTATATATTTTAATCATTGGTGGTTTCTTCCCCTTTAGATTTCACAGATGTAACATAAACACATACATGTACAAAGTTTTTATTTATTTATTTATTAGTTGCATTATGATAAATACTGATATTGCCTGCTGAAATGCACTTAAGTCAAGTAAAATAACATACTGCTGTAATAATAATGTAAAATATATGTAATAAACCCAACTTTATTTGATTATCTGGTCTTATATTATTTGTGTGACTGCCAAATATACATTACAGTAGTTTATTTGTTTGTTTCTGTTCAACCCAAGTGTAATTAAAACACATAAATAGACCTAAATATTGTTTTTTTGAGAGAGAAATGTACCTGTCCGCAAAGATGTAAGATCCTTAACATAAGATTCCCACTGAAATGTATGCAGATTTAAGTATGCTTTCATCATGAGGTACTAAAATCATTGACTTTTAAAGGACAAACAGGATATTCCATATTTTGACATTATTGCTGTCCTTTCTTTTGTCCCAATATGGAAGCTCACTCTGTCTCAGTTATTACAGGACATTTAACTTTAATACAAGGACAGAACAGAACAGTTTAGGATTATTAAAGAGGCCCCCGATAACGTTTATTCACGTTCGAAAGACATATGACAGAATACAGTTTTGAAGTGCGGTGTGAAATCAGATACCCTAAGCCTGAGAAATGAATAATATAAAACAGCCTTTTGCTAGAAACTCAATTTTAGTTTCCCCTCAAGATCATACAGATCAGTCGTCCTCACTTGGATTTGTAACTTAGAATTTAAAGTCAGAGTAAGATAAAGGCAGACAAATGAAATGCAGTGAATTGCCTATCAAAATCCTGGAGGCAGTCTGTTTTTATAGGAAAGTCTACAGCTTGACTCTGACGCTCTTTCATCTCCAGGCACTGGATTATGAAAGTAAGAGGGACTACGAGTTCAGGGTGGAGGTGAAAAACACCTTCTTAGACGTCAGATTCATCCACGGTTTACAGTTTAAGGACTACGCCATGGTCAAGGTAACGGTAGAGGATGTGGACGAGCCTCCGATCTTTTCCAGAAACCCGTACATCATCGAGGTGCACGAGGACACGGCTGCTGGCAGCTTCGTCGGCGTGGTGTCGGCCAGAGACCCGGACGCCGACAACAAGGCGGTGAAGTAAGAAACAACATGAACTCTTAACACCCCCCCAACAGTGCCGTACTAATCCACTCCCTCCTTTTATGACAGTGGTTCTTAGTCTTTTTTCTGTCGAGTCCCTCTTCGGAAGAGGAAAAAACAATCTCTAGGCTTTTGAGTAAAACGTACTGAAAAACAGCTAAGGGGTCAGTGTTTCCTGCAGGACTTTCTAGCCAAGGCGGTCGCCTTAGCAAAGTTGCCCCACCGCCCTGCCAACATTCCAGAAAACAGCAAAAAAAAGTCCATCCTATGCTATTAGTACGCTATCGGTCTGCTATCCATGCAACGTTGCACTGTACAACGCCATGCCATATTGATAACCCCTGCCCCCGACGACTCACCACCTTGACTAGCAGGAAGCAATGTGGTTAGTTTGACCCATTGGTGGTTTTATTGAGAAATTAATTATTATTATTATTAATAATAATAATAATAATAATAATAATAATAATAATAATAATAATAATAATAATAATATAGCCAAAATATTTAGAACTAGAATTTTCTGGATAATCTTATACTTAATTTTGAATTTGCACAATTTCAACAAAACTAAGCTATTAGTATACCAATAATATTTAAACCAAAACGACGCAAAAATCAGTACATTTCTATGGGAGTCAGTTTGACCCAGTGGCTGTTATAGATATAAATTCCCATATTTTCCATCTGGATTTCTCAATAGTGGAATATCGAAAACGTTTTAGGAAAAGTCAGTAGTGTGGGAGCTTCTGAGTAAAACACACTGACAAAGATCTACGGGTTAATTTGACCCATTGGTGGTTTTACTGAGAAATAAATTAATGATAAAACAGCAATAATAACAAATAAGCAAGCCTAAATATTTCCTTCAATTGCACTTTTCTGGGTAATCTTGAGCGTAATTATGAATTTCTACAATTTCAACTAAACTAAAATAGTTTGCGTAGATATTCATATGATTATTCTAAAATTGATCTGCACGTATTTTCTTCTATCCTTTTTCTATTATCAACTGTGATAAATGACATATATTTTACATCACATGCAAACAGATTTTATAGCCTAAAAACTTATAATATCTATTATTATATTATAATATTTATACAATAATGTTGAAACCAAAATGGTGCAAAAATCAATGCATTTCTATAGGGGTCAGTTTGACCCAGTGGCTGGTAGATACATAAATTCTCATATTTTAATCTGGATTCATCTTGACTTTATAAACAGTGAACATAAGAAAACAATTCCCGGAAAAATCAACATGCAGTTAAGAAACAGCGTGAAGCGTTAAAACCTCAAACGGTGCCAGATAAATCCGGTCCACCTTAAAAACAACAGATCCATGCCTCCGGGGAGCAGCTCTTCCCATATGGATCTTTTTGTCCTCATCGCTGGTATTTGATAGTAGCGCGACTTATTGTTCCGTGTTTAATTATATGAGAATAAAATCAATACAGAACAAGCAGCACATGGTGGAAATACAAACTCTCCTCTTATCAGTTTTTTTTTTTTTTGTTTTGTTTTGGGGTTTTTTTTGTTTTTGAAGAGAATGAAAATGTGCCCACTTGGCTAAATCTAATCCATCAGCCTAGCCATGTGTCAGTGTGGAGGGAGGGAAGAAAAGGATATTATTCACGGGTCCCTCCTGGTGATTTCCCTATGGAAGGTGGCGGCGGCCTTGTGAAGTGAATACAGACACTGTTTATTTCCCAGAATTATGTAAGCCCTCTGTGGCACCGCACAAAGTCAAAGTGAAAGAGACTAATTTGCTCGATCGATTCTCACAGCTCAGTGCCGCCTTTCCACACATATGGCGCCTGCCCATCTCCGACACAGCGATACGCCACTGTCTGCCCGTGCCACATGGCGTATTGTGTTGCATATTTAAATTTCAGTGGAATCTTCAAGTTGACTATGACAAATGAGCAGGCACTCGGAGGGGATGTGTCATCTTCTGACAACGGAGAGCAAGAGATATATTTGCTTTTGGAGACGTTGAGGGATGAAGTCAAGAAGTGTTAAGTGTGTTTGTCATGCGATGAGAGACGCAATCTGTTTGCTGTTCAGAAATTACCGTGGCTTTTGGGTTTTTCTTTTTTTTTTGGCAAATATCGGGCGTTTCATCTCTTAACGATGCACATCAAGGCTCGTAGAAACAAAAGCGGGGTGTATTTGTATTCGTTAAGAGCGTCGGTTATATAAAATGACCACACGGGGGTGCCTGACACACTCAAAATGTACATTAAACCACACGTCCGAAAAACTACGATTTTCAAAACACGTGAAGGGTTTATTTCATTGCTAGTGTCATTTAAATCCAATATTACACTAATAACCCACATAATAATAATAATAATTTTTAAGTGAAAATACAAAAGGGAACAGGGGAAAAAATTTTAGCATTTAAAAAAAATCAACTTTTCTAGATTAATTCCTTAAATCTATGAAAAATAAATAAATAAATGTCAAAGAAACAAAAGCAGGTTTTCTGTACATTCATTAAGAGCGTCGGTTATATAAAATGACCACACAGGGGGCGCCTGAGACGCTCAAAATGTACGTTAAACCACACTTCCGAAAAACTATGATTTTCAAAACAGAAGAAGAGTTTTTTCACTGCTATTTCAAGCTGTAATTTTAAGTAGCATTTAAATCCAATATTACACTAACATACCTAAATAATAATAATAATTTTTAAGTGAAGATACTACAGGAAATAGGGGGAGCAAGTAATACTTAAAAAAAATGTTTTTAGCATTTTGAAAAACAAATCAACTTTTCTAGATTCTTTAAATCTATGAAAAATAAATGTCACAAAATCATACACTTTCTTGCTAATGTATAGAGATAGAGAATATTATTTTTTTTCTTGCAGATTTTCCACTCATTCTCAAATATTATCTCTCT
>JAPSES010000115.1:2125042-2140387 GCA_029822895.1 Maxillicosta whitleyi
GGAAATGTTCGCTCTGAGACAAGGAACAGATGATTAAATTTTGGAGGTGATCTGGATCACTGTCTGGATCCAGGAGTCTGCACTCTCCGAGTGCTTTTCTAGTTTAGGATGTGACGAAGACTGGATGCAGTGGTTCAATTCTGCATCATCAATAATGATAAAATGAATGAAACTATGGATGGAAAAAAATGTTATGAACCTTATTGTGGCACTATGTAAGAATTATGTGGTTAAAAAAGATGTGACAGTGAATGACACCTGGAATGAAAACTGAAGATGGTGCAGTTAAATATTGTATGTGTGCCTTATTTTTTGGCCGGACAGAATATCTTTACACTGTGGGTAAAGCAATGTAGGAGTAAAAAGAATGCACCTCTATTCAGTGTTGTGGTAGGTTCCATAAAGCAATAGGTTGTGAGTAAAGACATAATTACAAGGGTATTTATTTTATAATATACATATAAATAGAAATGAAAGATATTGTTGAATACTTTAAAGAACTGGTATGATAACTGTTAGCCCCAAAGTATGCGAAACATCTCAGTTCATTCATGATTTTAGCCGTTTCTTATTAGCCACTGCAGCTAATGGAATAGCATAAAAAAATGCTTTTCTTTTAATTTTGCCAAAATGTGCTCTACTAAAATCCAAGGGCGTGTCTCTGGTTGAGTTTTTAGTGTCTATTTTTTTTTAATATATACATTAAAGAAGCTGAAAATCAGTAGGGTAAAATCTGAATCAGACATTGATAAGTTGCTAAGTTTGTTATGCTAACGTTACTTCCTTAATTATAAAGATGCTAAGTACTTTTCAGCTGATTTATACACAGTAATTTGGAATTCACTTAAAAGTAACTGACAGTATACGTACATGAGTAACAAAAAAAAGTACAAACTTGTGTTAGTTATGATTAAATGACAAAGAAAAGATAATGAAAGGAAGTGATTTTGCGGCATGATGGTGTCTTCCTATTATTACTCATGCCATGGATTTCTTCTGTGACATGGAGCTAAAAAAAAAAAAAAAAGTAGAAATTCCCAACTCCTCATTATTAATCTTTGTGTGGTTAATTACATGCTAACACCATCCTGGTGTTCGGTACAGTACTTGCTGATTAGTGGGCAGCTGTGAAGATGACAATACCTCAAATCAGGGCTCTTCACAGGTATCGTCACTTGGTTTCAGATATTAACAGCTTCCGGTCCAATGACTGCAGGACTGCATAGGCAGCTGCTGTCCAAATGATTGATGAATTGTTCTTTTTTTATATATACAAACACGATCTTGACATTCATACCGGCATTTACAAAGTGCTGTATTGCTGAATGTTAGGGGGAAAAAAACTAATAAGAATGTACCGACAGAAAAAAATGGGATATGATTTTCTTCTTTTTTTTTTTTTTCAGAAATCTTTTTGCTACTAAGTTTCATTTCGTGACCCTTTGATTGAACCGAGACGATGCTCAGCAGTCGTGTGCCCGGTGAGAAATCATTACACTGCCATTACTGCATTAATCCTCTATCTGTGTTTCATGTGTTACTACTAATTTGACCACAGAGGGACCAAAAAAAAAAAAAAAGGTGGTTGCTGTGGAGTCTACTGGCTTCTGAGGCACCGAGAGAATTCACCCTCCTCATCTGACTCTCATGTGACTGCATGATTAGTGCTTTAGCAGAACACATCCCATTTGATGTAAGAACGGCACTTGCAAGCCGCATGGAATAATACATGACAGATACCTCATGATGATGAACCAGCTGTCGACTGCTGCAGCTTTATAGAGGTTCATAAGAGTAGGCATGGGCTGATAATGCTTTTTTTTTTTTTTTTTTATCTTGCGGATGTGTACGCAGCCTGGCCTGAGGGTTATAGGTTATCAGCAAATTCCATCATTATTATTATTACTATTATTATTATTACTATTGTACTGTTAGATTCTTAACATAAGCTGTATCCCTGGAGTATTCATGCATATTTGCTCGATATTACCTTTTCAACTTGTGAAGGCTTTATGACAGATTGCCTGCGCTCAGTTCTCCGAGCTTATCTCAGACAGAGTGCAGACATCAGTTTGACGCCGCAACGTCTACGCTTTTATTTTTCAGTATGGTTTTTATACCTCTGTGCAGCTGATGTTGCGATTCGGAACAGATCGTGCATTTCCTCGGTTCTGTAGAAGCTGAAACGACTGTACAGACTTAGACCTGGTTCAGCCTAAAACAGATATTCTGCTACTGTTTTGGCCTTGAACACCGATGTGAAGTCATGCAAATACAGACTTTTGATTGATAATAATAATAAAAAAAAAAAAAACACCTCGATCAGTGTGTGTCCTTGTGGAGATATAAAACTGAGAATCAGAGTGATGATATCTCACCTCATGTCACATAAGCACATTGTTGCATTGAGAAATGAATATAACTACAACCTATACACTTAGGCTTATATGACATCAGCAAAAGTGGCTGTAATCAAGTCTACGCTTGGTTAGCGCTAGCATTTACAACTTTACAGCTTAAACGCCCTCAGACAACTGCTTTTGTGGCTCATGACATGTACTGATTCTTTTAGTTTTCGAAGCTTTGGTATCACACTGCACAAAAGAGGTGTCTAAAAACAAGATAAAAACAGAAATCTGAGGAAAATGGTACTCGAAACAAGTGAAATATCTGTTCATGCAACAGGATAATGTCACCTGACAAAGTTTCTTGGATTGGATCATGTCTACAGATGTATGAAAACTTAAAATAAGAAATTAACTCCAAACCCTTAAAGACCCCGTGCTATTTTTGTATCAGTTCCCAAATGAATTTTCCTCTATTTGGAGTCAAGAAAAATCCACATTAACATTAAAAATTTCCAAAAATATTCCAAGGCACACTGTAGGATGTGTGTAAAAATAAAATACCTTTTATTTATTATATGAATTTTCTCTATATTTAACCTTTCTGAAGTGATTTATTACCACTGACTAATTATTTTTATTTAATTCACTGATCATAAAGATGTCCATTAGCTCATTAAAGAGTAAAATTCAAGGTTATTACATCAAAAAACTCAAGAAAAAGTGACATCCATTAAAATCTATCATTAACTAAACGTAAAATAAGTGTCTCCATCCACTGTCACTGATCCAACTCCATGGGTTTTTCTGGTGAATTAATGTTGTAGAAGATGACAGTGTTTCCACGGTAACTACAGAGCCTCTGAACGTTCCAAGTGGATCATATCTGATGAACATGAAAAGATGATAAACTGTATTTTACACCAATTACATACATGTTCTCCTAGGATTAGAGGACTAGCAGGTATTAAATATTTTAGTAGATGTTTGGTGTCGGCAGCAGAAGTTTGGGTGTTTGTGGGTTAAAAAAAAAAAAGGTGAATTATGTAACACTTCTATATCTATTTTTTTTTTTTTTTTTTTAATCTTCGTCAGAACACATCATTGGCAGTGCAGTCAGTATCAGGTGTCAACCATCATCTGATTATGAACAGCCAGATGTTACATTTGGATCATTAAAGTTGCAATTTTACATTTGCACTGCCTAAAAATGGATGAATTTACCAGAAAAAAAAAAAAAAAAAACCTGCTGTTGGCAGTTTTACTGTGCAACACAGGCGGAACATTTTTCCAATATCATCCTGAGACCCAGGAAAGTAAGAGTTTGAGCTGTTTTACATGAAATAATTGCCTTGATTGGAAATGGCATGATGCACCAGTTTGTTTTGTTTTTTTCTTCTTTCTTGTTTGTTTTTCAGAAACACAAGTAAAGCTGTGGAACATTTTTTTTTTTCCCTACAGAAGACAAAAATGCATCGCTGGGCCTCAGGAGGAATGAAATGAATTTCTGAATCAAATGACAGCCTTTTCTTGACTCAAACTGAGACACTTTGCTGAATCAATGCTGCACAATTAGTTCGTTCTCCTGTCAGTATCTTTGACCACGGTACCGATGAAGGTCTGGATTTGGTCCCCGAGTGCCGTCCATGGCAGCTCACTGCTCTTTAATGTGCCGAGTGTGAATGCTAATCGCTAATGCTAGGTGCTGTGAGCATTAGGATGGATAAAATGCAGAAACTGAATTCCCCTATGGGGGATAATAAAGTGAGTACAAAGTGAGTTCACAATGTTAGGGCTTAAGCACATTCCCCACCCACCCTCTGGACGTCCAAAGAAGATATATGTGATACCACCGGAAAGCTGAGGAAGCTTATGAGTGGCATTAATCATTCAGAGGTTGTCGGGCTTATTTAATAACAACTATTTTAGCTACAACCGTGGTCTCCATTTTTGAGGGATAACTCGTTTTTTCAACTCAGTATGAAAAAGCACGTGCGTCCCTTCATGATGCCTGCGTGTTTGGTACAACGAGAGCTCCAGTCGATGTTTTCCAGAGCTCTCAACACCTTGTATAATAATGTGATGCTAAACAGCAACTCCACCTCGTCATCTGTCCTCACATCTATCACATTCTGCTTTGGGATTTGCCTTTGGGTGTGCCAGAAAAACGTGAAGAAACAGACGCCAAATAAGAACAAATGAATACTCAGCTACATTTGTTTTTGTTTTGCCACCATGAGAATAAATAACCATGTTCTTCTCTGATGTTTGACATATAATGGTTGGTGAATTTGTCGCTACCTGCTGACCCTGTGCGGTTATTTATTTATTTATTGCATTTTAACGCGTATTAAATATCCAAGAATAACACGACAAGAATGTTTTTTTTTTTTTTTACTGGCTCTATGCTTGGATTATTTAATCATCCATTTATGCAGAAAAATAAACCTTTTGGGATGTAAACATTATTTGCTCTGTGTAAAAAGACTATTGTTTTTTGGACCAGTTTCCCATAGTAACAAAAACAAACGCCATGGGGCCTTTGACCAGAACGTCAAAATGTGACCACATGGGGTGAGAACCAATAAGAGACAACTGTTAGAATAAAACAAAGTGACAAAAACATCAATGTTTTTTCAGCACTGGCCGCAGCTCTAAATGAAAAGAATGAAGTTTGATGCTAAAATAGCAGCATTTCTACACGGGTGAGTTGCATTAGGAGGCTTTTGAAGATATAAAGTCATTATGTGATGTTATTATCTGTGCTCTGTTGCCGTTTCTTGATCCGTGGTTCAGACTAAACTGAAACAGTTATGACCTGGATGATTACAGACAGATTTTTTAACGCATAAGGATCTAGTGTTCCAACATGAATTTTTCTCTATATTTACATTTTCTTTACTTACTTATCACTTATTGTAATAGTATCTTCCGTATTTTTGTGTTTTTTCACTGACAAGCTGGTATTTTCCGACATTTAATTTAATAAGAATGTTGGTGTTCATAAAAACTAAGAATAAAGTTGAGGGTTTTTACATCAAAAGCAGAGAAAACTGAAAAAAAGTTTGACTTTATGGTAAATCTATCATTAATTGAACATAAACCCAGTGGACTCCATGGGTTTTACTGGTGAATCAATGTTATAGAACAGGGACATTCTGCTCATTTTAGTTTACAGCCTAATTTGGTATAAAGTGGGCCGGACGAGTAAAAAAAAATTTAAATAATAGGACAAGACGTTTTGAGTGTACAGAAAAAGTTAAATTCCATAATGAAAATGTTTAGATGTATGAATTACTCTACCATAACATGAACAAATATGAACATCTGGAAAATTCTTCAATAAAATAAATTATTATATTATTATACTACAGTTTTCTTTACCATTTATGCGTATGAATCACAACTTGGAGATCACAGTGGATTGACAAATATATAAAACATTACATAACAGGAATAATATTATTAAAATTCCCTATACTCCTTTTGTGAGATTTCATGTTATTCATTTTTAATGAAAGTGTAATTTTGATTTTTACACTAAAACAAACGGAAGAATTTGCGGTTTTCATTATTTATAGTTTATGATAGTATTTATACTTGGACCACTATTGTATGCTATATTGGACAACTATTGGCATGATTGACACGTGGCAATTTAGCAAATTTACGAGTTCAGAGAGTGACTGTATATCCTGCCATACTAATAAATAAACAACGAGCTTCTGAAGTGGTTCGGATTCTGTCCTACTTAACACAATGCATGAATATGACCGCTACAACAACACAAACTGTACAGACAAACATGTGACTACTGGTTTTACTGTGTCTATTTTCTATCTAACAATTGAGCTAAGCTAACAGAGCTAGAATGTAAACTATCAGCATGCAAAGACTATTATTTTGAAGAGGAAGCTTTGATGATGCCCTAACATAAATGTGTATAAACAATGAGCTTTATACTTCATTCAGTGATTTGTTGATTGTTTTCGTAGATCTAAGTGTGTTCGGGTGCAAGTCTTCCCCCTGCTGTTGAGACTTTGAAATATCTATCAATATTATAAAAGGGAAGTGGACTCTATGTGTGTCGCAGAGCATCTGGAAAGAGCTAATTGCTGCTGTTTAAAATATAATTATGTAGTTTTTGGTCAAGGAAGACACTAGCGGAAAAAACAAGTTGAAAGGACCAAGATTTTTGGGATAATAGCCTTACATTCACGTCGCTATGTCCTGAATCATAGAATTATACAATTGAAGTGGGTTACCTAGCAACAGAAAACCAACATGGCCATGTTGCCATGGTGTCGAATGTTATGTGCAGAAACAGACATGTCAGCTGAGAGGTTATTCAACAGAAAATGTTAGAAAGGAAAATAAAGGAAAATAAAGGAAATAAACTACATCAGTGGTATTTTTATTTTATAAAAACTACCGCATTTAGAACCCACAGTTCCCCACGGGTCAATGTGGAAGCTGTATACTACTCTATAATAACGCATTTCACCCAAACACGGTTCCCACAGATTTAGTTAAATTCAAAACATTTTAAGACTCCTTAGAACCGAATTTCACAGTGTATTTCACAGCCGTACTGGCAAACAATTTGGAGTCCTAGAATTTCAGAACATGCATTCATTTCCTCCATCACATTTATTGTAACTATTCTGAATCATTTCTCACCAGGGGCTGCACAGTTAGCAATAACTGGTTCCTAATTTCAATATAAATTGAGTTGGAACAGGTGGAACTGAGAAGACTGACGTTACTTTCTTTGCAGCTTGGACACATTTAAACACAATAAAATGCACAAGGTTACGACAACATAACTTCAGAAGTATCCTATCAAATTTATGACCTTTAAAAATATTTTTGAAGGTATTAAATACAGATCTGTGAATTCAAGTAAAAAAAAAAAACAAGTCAAAAATTATATCAGCTCCACAATTACTATATGTGTAATTTCTATGTTTGTGTGTGAAAAAGGTAAAATTTTATTACTAAAGTGTTTATATCTACAAACTATCCTTTAAAAATATGAGGAAAAACATGAACAAAATTTACTCAAATTTACTTTTTTTATACTTTATGCCATTATTTGGCCTCAGTTCCTCATTTTCACATGTTCATTGTAACGTACAGATCACAGTGGATCTACAAATACACTAAATATTTAATAACAGGTAGAATATGGGTATAATTACATTTAATTCTTTTGTGACATTTCAGGTTGTTCATATTTGTTCAGTTTATTCACATTTGTTGTAAAAGGCTAGTCTGTAAATGTATATATTTTATGTAATTTAACTTTTTTTCCACACACACAAAAAAAAGACAAAATGGATTTCATTATTTGTAGTTTATTCTGATAGTGTTTTATTGGTCTGACCCATTTTAGATTGAATTGACCAAAAATTATTATAGCATATTTGATTGTTAATATCTTCAGTGTCATTTTTGTATTTCACTACCACCTTTGGCCGACTGGTTTTGGCCCCCGGGCCGCATGTTTGACACCCCTGCCTTATGTCTTGCTATTTCTGCTCAGCTCTTTTAATTTATCAGAAAAATAATCCCAGCTCCAAAATGCTCCTGTTCAACAAACCAGACGTCTATTAATGTTAAACTAAACCGACAGTGCAGTTTTGCTCACTTACTGCTGATAAATACTCAAATTGGATTCACCATCGTGAATATCGGTGAATCCACTGCCTAAAAAAACAAAGACACAGTTGAGTTACACATAAATGTAATGTCTGAGAGGCTAAAGTGCACGTCTGACACATGTTCGACGCGCGGCGTAGACATCAGTTCATCTGTTTGTCCATTGATTTGTCTGTCTGTCTGTTAGTGTCTGCCTGTCCATTGTCTATATATGTCTGTCCATCACCCTGTCTGTCTGCGTCCCTCTGTAATTAGTTTCATTTTGCCTAATTTTCTGTTTTCTGATTTTAAGTGATTATTTTTATTTACTTACTCCTTTTTGGCCTTTTTAACCAATCTAAATATTAATAATAATAGTTGGATGTGGGTCAGTCTGGAGTAATCACTGTCTGTATATAAATTGAATTAAAAATAAAGTTGTCCCCCGACGAGGGGGGGTGGTGGTGGGCCAAAAAAAGAAAAAAAAAAATACTCAAATTGAATTCACCATCATGAATATCGGTGAATCCACTGCCTAAAAAAACAAAGACACAGTTAAATATACACATGAATGTAATGTCTGAGAGGCTAAAGTGCACGTCTGACACATGTTCGACGCACGGCGTAGACATCAGTGTCAAAGCAGCTGATTGGTTGCTCTGACCCAGTTGTAAGGCAGATGGAGGCTTTCAAGCCAGCGGAGGTCTTAACAACGCCATAAGCCGAGGTGGAAAACATGCAGTTTGGCCTTCATATTGACTTACAGTCGGACACATTCTTCCAGCTGATATACAATTTGTTGACCCCGTCTTTGTCCAGATCGCAAAAAGTCATGGGAAGTATTTTCTAGCTCGCTTAGACAGGAAAAATTGTACATGGTATACAAGTTGTGCTGTTTACAAGGATAAAAGCTTCATGAGGGAAAAAAAAAAAAAAAAAAATTCTTCCAATAACTTCACTTCCCCTAAACAAACTTCTTTTCCTCAACAGGCACATGGTCAAAGACATACAATGAAATAAAGTAATGGTGTTCACTGACGTACAGCTGTGCACAAACATATGGAGAGTTTCTGCAGGGTCTCTTCAGCCTCCTGTAATTATGTTTCCACACAAACAAGCATTACGTCTTCTGTCCTCGAGGAGTCATCTCTATCATCCGACAATATTGAATCAACTCGTCACGTTTTCATTTTTCTGTTTCCATGATGCAATCGCAGCTACCATAAGGTGCTACCACTGGTACCACTTACTACCACTAACACTATCTTTACGGAATATCTAATAATAAGGGCTGTCAAAATTAACGCAGAGTAATCCACCATCGCGATTAATCTGATTAAAAATGCTAAGGCAATTAGCCCATCTGCAGCACAGAATGACTCTGAACATTTCATGCATTTTGATCAGTTTGAACAAATAGACTTAGCGTCACATGTGTGCAAGTGGGCGGTTGATCCAGTAGTGACAGGCAGCAGAACTGACCCATAAAGATGGAAGACACTGAACACAGAGCTGCCAACTTTTCAAAAAACCTTGGAGTGAGATTTTGTAGGACCTGACAATTACAAAGCCCCCCCCCCCCGGATATGTCTGGATGTGTCTGTAAAGAGGAGGATAAAAGAGGATAAAAAGCCAATGTGTTTAACTTTGTAGAAAGGTGATTTATTAAAGTTATGACCATTCATCAGTCTGCCGGCGGCGGCTCCATTCCAAACATGGCGGACGAGTTTGTGCACTCCATTGCTAAGGGCACGCCCACCCGTGCGGCGTCTATCTATGAATGGGACTGAATGGGGGTAGGAAATGCAGCGAATACTAGGGTGGGTTACAATGGTGCTTCTCAGCGCCATCTATCGTAGTAAGGTAGTTTACAGAGGAATGAACGCAGACCAAACGTCTCTGTCCAAATCAGATTTTTTTTTTAAGCGTAAGAAATGGATGTGCGTGTGCGTGCATGTGAAGACAGGCAAAATCGTGTGTCACATGGCGAAAGCATGTGAGTTGGCAGCTCTGTGAACAGTACATTGGCGACTGGACGCAACAGTCGACCCACACAAAGTATTATCCACACTCTGCAGGAAGGAGTTTTCTTTTAACCAAAATGCTCCCGGCTTAAACTATCACATTAACATGACACATACATTGTTTGTGGAATCTGCGAACTAAGCCGAAGTCTAAGCCGAACATGTTAAGTGCATAAATATTCCCTTCTGTCTTGAGTGTGTTTGCTCATGCAAAATTCATCACAATTAATATGCATTAAAAATGAATGATAGATATTTGTGATTAATGATTAATCAAAATTAGCCCACAGAAACCCTGTGATTAATCTGATTAAAATGTTTAATCATTTGACATCACTAATAATTATTGCTAATTAATGACCAATAACTTTTTTTTTTTTTGTCTTTACTCTTTTGTACAAGTTCAGAAAAAAAGATGAAATGGAACTAAACCAATAAAAGTTAGCGTTTGTCTTCTTTGGCGCCACTGTTAGATCATTCATAGATTATCTTATGTTACTTGTCATTTATTCATTTATTTTCTGAACCTGCTTTATCCTCACTAGGGTCACGGGGGTGACTGGAGCCTATCCCGGCTACTTATAGGCGAAGGCGGGGTACACCAGGGACATGTCACCAGCTCATCACAGGTCTGACATATAGAGACAAACAACCACTGTCACATTCACACCTGTGGATAATTTCGATTAAACCAAATAACCTATCAGTGCATGTGTTTGGTTGGTGGGAGGAAGCTGGAGAGAACCCACACAGACACGGGAGAACATGCAAACTCCATGTTTATACTAAATATAATAATGTAAATCTAACCAGAGCCCTGTTGAATACAGTCAAAGTCAGTTGAGGCAAAACGGTTTGTAAAAAAAGTTAATATTTCACTTGGGTTCAATAACAGTATTCTGAAATCAGACACCACATCCCCTGTTCATCAGTGTAACGTGGCTGAACGGCAACTGAGAGTGTGTTATTTGTTTATTTATTTTACATATATTGATCACATGACCATCCATTTGGCTACCTATAAAGCCTGTGTTAACCAACTTGAGTGCATATTGATTTTTCCATTAACTGACCTTTGCGTACATTGGTGGGAGGGGTTTCAGTCGCCAGACTTTAGAAACCTTGTAAAAGAAAAATATTTATTACACGGCAGCATTATCACTTTAAGCCGTTCTCATTACAGTGCGGTCCACATTATTACATCATACAAGACGCTTCAGAGGAAATGCCACCCTCTAATACAGCGACGGCAGCTTTCACTTGTTCTTCTTGGGTTTATTTTAGTTTATTTTTGATCTCGTACTGCTATCATGTACGCTTCAAGGGCAAGAGAAAAAACATTTTACATTCAATGAACCCATCAAAATGAGCAACGTCATTTTTTTTTTTTTTTTGTGCATTTTCAGACATTTATTTTTATAAAAGATATTTGACTGTTAAGGGATAATACTTGATGTGTGATGATATTTGGAGTGTTACAGGGAATGTTGTGACTACAAGCATGCCGCTTGGCCAGAACCGCAGAAATCTTGGAACCGCTGTTCCATGTTTAAAGCAATTTCAGTGTTCTGCTCACTAGTAGTTATGCATGTCGTTTGAGCATTAAAGAAAGCACACAACCCCACGCACACAAGACAGCTTTTTTCCCTGAGGAAAGGAAAATTACTTCTGAGCACAAAGGGAATGCATCAGTGGCATGGCATACTGCCTAGTTCGTTATAATTACAAGCAAAAGCAGTTCTGAATAGGCATCTTAATGACCAAACAAATTGTTGCATATTTCAAACCCATCTGGATAATTTTCTTAGGGGAAATGTAATTGCTGTTCAGAAATCGTGAATGCTACCTTTGTTGTGGTGAGTGTTCGTACACACACACACAAAAAAAAAACATGTGTTACACCAGAGATGAAGCACAACGTCATTTATTTTTGCTGCCAGTGAAATGTAACTGTCACATTCAATATAATGCAGGTGCACAGATTGCACCAACAGTAAAAAAAAACAAAAAAACAAAAAAAAAAACTGTGTTTACGGCTTGATTTTGCTTTTCTGTAGTGCTACGCTGTTGCTGCAGATATTATGCAGCATTTTCTTTGATGAACAGGCCCCACAGTACATGTAGAACTTTGTCAGCTCAACATGTTCCACTCTCTGCTCTCATGAATATGGCGTCGCCGTCAATGGTTCTTTAATTGGTATTTGGCGCCATCTACTGGGGGGTTAAAAAACAGCATGTGCAGAGTAAAGCACCTGGTCCTGTTGTGGAAGCCTCCAAAAGGCGGATTTTTCACACTACAAATGGAAAGGTATAATAAATTTCCCATAATTCTGTTCAAATCATTGGCAAGATGGAGGTAAACACAGCAAAAACGTGCAGCGGCGTGATGAAGGACCCACAAATGTACGTGTTTTCAACCATTTGAGTGGTTGTTCAATGCAATTTCAATGTGTCATAGATGTTATTTCTGTGTTTTGTAACAGGTCGCTTACGTTTCCTTTGTAATAAATGTCAGAAAATTTATTTTTTTGCCAATTCTTTTGCACTTTTGTTTTCAGGAAGAACTTAACTTTGAATATCTGGCCCTTGATGACCATTATTATAAATGATACACGCTTAAAATAGTGTGTTTAATTAAATTAGAAAAAAAAAAAAAAAAAAACAGATTCAAAGATTTTAGTATATTTATTATCAGAAACGACTGTAAATTAGATTGTAGAATAAAACGTTCAACTATTTAACATCTGCTCAAACATGCTTTTTGGTCTTGTTGAAGTCTCTGAAACAGTCCCACATTTCTGCCATAAAGTGTTATAAAATATCAGAAAGCTCGGGATCTCAGCTTTCCGATGCTGTTTGAATTGTGTGGATAGTGGAAACGGTTCCGTAGTTACAGTCATCTGAATGCTTTAACGTGCAAAACGCAGCACCGGTGACACTGCAGTTATTAAAGGGTTCATGTAGACTTAGATCCTGATGTTCTGAGCTCTTAAAGTATATGTAATAGATGTTTACAGAAGGTGAATTTCCAATTTGTGTATATAAAAAAAAAACAACTAAAGGAACCAATAAGCAGCATTAACTGAAATAGTACAACAAACACCGTATTAGATTAGTAAATTATTAATAAGCTTTGAAAAATCATTATGTATATAGAGCTCCAGAAACAAGTGCTTCTACAACTGAGGCTTTGGGAGAGTTTGAAATACGATACAGACAATAGTACAGTGGAGGAAAAAAAATAAACATCGAAATCAGGCTTATGTGTTTGGATAAAATAGATGCAGTCTAAAAATACACTGGATTTGATCTGATAAACTAATTGTGTCCTAGTCTGTTCTCTTTAAGTATTAATTACTGTAGGCTATATTGCATTTTTAGTCCAATGGCCCCGAGGTCTGATGGACTATTGGTATCGGTTGTCATCCGTCCGTTTGTCCATCTGTCTTTAAGCAATTTTTCAAGAAACTTCTTCTCCGAACCGTCAGCCAGAATCAATTGAAATTCATAGTAGAGGTTCCTTAGGGCAAGGTCTATTACATTTGTTCAAAGCACTGAGAAATATTGATTTTTTTTTATTTTTTTTATTTTATACATCCCTAATTGGTTTATGATGTTTACAACAGTTTATGATCAAAGTAGTATAATTTCAAATCAGTTGATAATATTAATCTAATTACTATTGGAATAGACAGGAAGTCACATATGGGCCTTCATTTGGTGCCATGACCTTTGACCTTGAGTGCTCTAATGAATGTCAACTAATGTCTTTAACTTTTACAAACTGTTCATTTCTTCAGCCTTCACAGTTTGTTTCAGGTCAAATTTAACCCAGACCAAGAATTCCCTCATAATAAGTGTTTAAACCAAATATGAACTACAGATTTATTTAGAATGTCTAAATAGACTATCCTATATTAAATAATATATATGATATGTAATGTTACAAAGAGCACGAACAAACTGGTTTTTGTATAAAAACATCTACTATCACACAGTATCATGTCCTGTTTTACATAACACACAAAAACATTAAAAGAAAAAAACATTATGATTTATATATAAAATTAACCTGAATCAGCCTCAGTGTCCAACAATCTGCAACACCTGTACAAAAGTATAACATTTAAAATGTTTAAATTTTTGTGTATTTTGGGGAAAATTTAGGAAAAATCATCAAATTTCAGGATAAAAGAATAACATTTCGGGTATTTTTACTGCTGTTGAATGTCAAAACGGGTCAAAAATGACCAGACTTATATGGAAGGGTTAAATATGCCGTTGGACTAAACTCACACAGCACATTTTGTACACCTTCATGGTACTCAAAGAACCATGCAAGGTTCTGTCAGGCCCAACTGGGAGCACTTTAGAGTTTGGTGTTTTGCCCAAGGACACTTATATACGTGGAGAGTCGGAGCCAGGATTCAAACCACCGACACTTGGGTCATTGGATGTCCCCATTCTACCAACTGAGCCACAACTGGTCCTATTTTTTGTGTTTTTAATATTCATTATGTTCTGGTGTGTGCTGCTTGACCTCTGGGCCCAGTTACTTTGGAAAAAAAAGATCTTGATTTTAGCTTAAATGTGCTTTTATTTGGTTAAATCCAGGTTAACACAGAAGGACCCAGTGTGACATTTGTGGCAGTTCTCAAATACTTTTTTTCCCCTCTATATGTAACTGTAGTTAATTACTGAAATATTATTTTCTGTATTTTGTGATTTTTTATTTTTATTTTTTTTTTTTGGGTGAAAATCAGGTATTTTACACTATTTAATTCAACAATCATGTAGATGTTCATAAAAGCTTAAAGGAAAGTTTACGATTTATTCTATCAGAAAGATTAAACGGGATGAAGGAAAACCAAGCAGCACATTTAAATAAAACTGCTGAATTTGGGGATTTTAGCCAAGAAAGGTGTGGAGATTAGGAACAAACCAGCATGTAATCTATACATGTGGTCCAGGTTCTGTTTTAACCCTTTTATGTCACTTCCCAAAATAATTTTCTTTCTATATCGAACTATTCTTAAGTGATTTATTACCATTTATTGTAATATTATCCTCTGTGTTTTGCATTTTACCTGTATGAATCCTACATTGTCCTATATTTAATTCACTGATCATGAAAATGTTCATAAAAACTCACATTAAAGTTGAGGGTTATATCAAAAACAGAGAAACCTGCAGGAAAAGAGACTTTTTCAGTAAAATCTATCATTAACTGAACATAAAACAACCATGCTCATCCACCCGCATTGATCCAATTCCATGGGTTTTACTGGTGAATCAATGTTGTAGAAGATGACAGTGTTTCCATGGTAACTACAGAG
>JAPSES010000115.1:2158899-2170761 GCA_029822895.1 Maxillicosta whitleyi
GTTAATGAAAAATTCAAAGTGATCCAGAATCCAGGATTTCTTCCAGATCACCCCCAAAAGTTAATCATTTCTTCCTTATGCCATTGCCAACAAATCTTGAAAATTTCATCAAAATCCGTCCATAACTTTTTGAGTTATGTTGCACATAAACAGACAGTCAGACACCGGCAAAAACATAACCTCCTTGGCGGAGGTAAAAAGAGAAAAAAAAAGAAAGAAGAAAAGAAGGAAAAATAAGATAAACAGAATTGTTAAGCAGGCAGAGAAACGATTCTGAGGAATCAAGTTCCTGGGATCCGGTTCTCAAAATGAATCAGTTCTCGATTCCCATCCCTAAACCTTTATTTAACCAGGAAAAAAAACTGGTGTTGAGATTAAGAACGTCTTTTTCGGGGGAGTCTTGGCATGAAATACAACACAGTTAAAACATACAGTCATTTACAGGACAGTCAAACAACTGTGGAAGGAAAAATTATGCTGAACCTTATTGTGACATTACACATTATGTGGCAAAAAAACAAAAAAAAAGAGTCACAGTGAATGTCTCCTGTGATCAAAACCAAAGGTGATGCAGTGAAATATTGCATGTGAAGCTTTTTCGGGGCCCGGGCAGTGTATGACAATACTACAATAATAAAATTAAGATTTTAAAAGCTGCCTTTGCGGTGACTAACAGATGTGACCTTCCCACTTAAAACATTCCAAATGCACCAACTCATATTTGCATGATTCACAGTGGCTGACTACTCATGGCCTAAATGTTAGGAAGTGCCGACCGCTCACATTGTTTCATATGAACCCCGAGGTCTGAATGTGTCCTCTGGGAAACATACCAGTGTTTTTAACTGGTGCAGGTCAGCCAGTTCTACCGCGGTCGTGTTCCTGCTGCTCTTGTCAGAAGTGCTGAAATGTGGAATACATTTACTCCAGCTGACTGTGCTGTCAGTTCAACTGTTCAACATTTACTGCTCTAAATGGTGGTGAGTAGACAACTGCATTTTTTTTTTTCAAACTTCTGTTTCTTTTTTCTTTTTTTTTTAGGGTCTCTTCGTGAGAAATGTATGCCAACAGGGTGAAACGGTAGAAGGTATCTTAGTTGCTTCTCCACAGTCTAAGCTTCACACCCACTCTTTGTTTATACCTGGGCATCTGCCACTGTGCATAAAAATGACTCCTCTTACTGAAAAATGAATATATTTAACCCATAAAGACCCAAACATCCACCATCTACCAAAATCATTTACTTATATCAACTGTTTAATCCCTTTTTTTTTTTGTTTTTGTCTACATTTATTCTCATAGTTTACCACCACAGAAAGGGTGATACAGAATGACTGCTTAGTTCCCAGGGAGGGCTGGTGACGGTCACGCACTAAATATTAAAACATTTGGCTGCTAGAATAAAATATGCATCAATCTCATTAAAAGTTTTCACCTCTTCTTGTGTTCTTGGTTAACTATGAGAATTAATGCAGACAAAAACAAAAAGCATATTAACAGAGTTGAAAACCAGTACTTTCTTGCAGAATGTGTTCAGGTAGCAAATACATGTGATCATCTACAGTAGAGGTGTCTACTAGGGGTATGAACTTGAAATGTATTAACAATAATAAGTGTAATTTTAACAATATTCTGCCTCAATTGATCAGTTTATCATTTGTACATGTGCGTTATATCTATTACAAATACACAAAACATTTGGTAATAGGTAGAATATTGGTAAAACCGCATATACTCCTCTTAAGACATTTCAGTTTGTTCATATTTGTTCAGGTTATTCACATTTGTTGTAAAATTATACTTTGTTGATATAAACATTTTCATGTAATTTATTATTATTTTTTTTTTTTACAATTAAGCAAAGAGAAAATTTTAAGTTTATATGTTTTATATTTATAGGTTATTATATTAGTATTCTATTGATCTGACCCACTAGATCGTATTGGTCTGTATGATTTGGACACCATTGATAATATCTTCAGTGTAATTTTTACGTTTCACAAAGTCATCTCATGGGTTGGAATGGACCTTTTGGCGGGTCAGATTTGGCCGCATGTTTGACACTTGTGTTGTAGAAGATGACAGTGTTTCCACAGTTTCCAACATCCAAATGGGTCATACTATCTGATGACCATGAAAAGATGAAAAACTGAATTTTACAAAAAAATATTGACAAATATTGATAAAATTAGTGGATGAACAGTTTAGATCAGTCAATGCTTTCGGTTGATGGATGTTTGGGTCTTTATGGATTAAAACAGAGCAGATTACAGGATCAAATACTGTACAGTTCCTCCAGTTTTTGTAGATTCAGCTTTGTGACGAAGGCAGAGAGAGTTGAGCAGAATGAGTTTTTATACTGTTCCACCCATGCACACTGAATTATTCTGTTATTGGTGTAAGGCACAAAGTCACCGCTCAAAGGTCGACACCCTGAAATGTCCGAAACACAACAGAAACAAGACGTAAATAAGAAAATACAGACAAAGGGCAAGGTTTTGGAAGTAAATATTTTGTAAGACACATCCGAAGGGTCAGAAGTGATAATTCAATAGGATTACAGTTGTATGATGATATTTTGTGGCTGTGTGTAGCTATAAACTCTTGATGTGAATCATCAGTTTCTACAGCTTCTTTGTAACAGAAGTAATACAATGTCATTTATATTGTCCTGAAATAAAATAAATCACAGATCGGATACAGGTAGAGCAGTTTCTATGTGTTTTTTGTAATTGTTTTGCATCGTGTGCTTATTGAATTTTGGTTTTCTGTCTCTATCTTATGTCTCTGTTTTTCTCTTTCTATCTCGCTCTCTCCTCTCCACTCTGACCTACATTCCTGCAATCGGTTCAACTCGGTCCACCCGGTGAGTCACAGGTGTGGCTCATCAGGTGGGGACCAAATCTTCACCCGTCTGCTGGTCCTTCCTTGCCAGGTCGTTCTTCACCCTGCAAGACTTTCCAGCACTGTTACCTGCCTGTTTCTGATACCTAGACTTGTTTTTGCCTCTGACCCGTTCCTCCCTGCTCCTGACCCCTGACCTCTGACCTGTGTTCTGCCTGAATCCATCTCCTGCTTGTTCCCTGGTACCTCCGTCTGCCTTCTCCAAACCATGAACCGGAGCCAGTTTTCCCGATGTCTGACCTGCCCTTTGTCCCCGACTAAGCTTCCTGCCTGCTCCACAAATTTATTCCCCGGTATTGACCCCTGGACCCCCCCGATTAACCTTTCTGTCTGCTTCCTGGATCCACGGAGATTCACGCCGTCACTGGACCACTGGGACTTCACTGAGTGGGGAGAACGAAGAGACTCTGTTTTGTTGTGTGAACTGTGTCATTAAAGACAGTTGAACTTTTACGTCGGCCTCTGCATCTGCTTTTGGGTTCACGATCAAAACTGTTACATCTTCATGTTGTTGTGTTGAGTGTATGTACGTCCTGTTTTTGTTTTTGTTGAGAGAACTGTGGCAAATAACGGTGCTTTGTTTTGATGTCGTTAATGACCCCAGGAAGAGTAGCTGCTGTGGGATGCAGCAGTTAATGGGGATCAAGACAAATAAATAAACAAACAAACAGGTCACATATGGGCAAAAAAAAAAAATCGGATTTGGTTGTAGCTAAAAATACTCTGAAGGTCATGTAAGAAACCCCAACTTTTGCATGTCCTCCCCTGTGGTCCCTTTGCAAAACTTTGGCTCACTTGTCTTCCACTGCCATTGATTGAGGAGGACATTTGAGGGAAGGGCATCTTTAATTGTACACAAAATAAAGCTCCCTGGACTGTTTTTTTTTTTTTTTTTTTTACCCCTTAGCCCATTGTTGGATGGGAAGGGATTAATTAAGTACATCTACAACAGCCAGAGTTGACTGTGTAAGCATTCAGTGATTATCTGTGATGGGCTGTGAGATCACACAGGAAGGGAAACAGCTGCACAGCTCTGCAGCTGACTAATGTGGATTAAAAAAAAATAATAATAAAATAAATCACTGCATGCTGTTTCTTTGTATAATTTCTCTATTCGTTATAGTTTCACAAAATCCATACCATTCCCACACGCTTTACATGTAATTTGATGAGATAAAACTATCCTCAATGTATATGTATGTGAATTTGTTTCATCTTCCACCAGTCATTTCCAGTTGTATACGTTCCCTGTCAGGTGTTGCCGGTATCGCATCTCCACAGTCTGTCGTAATAAAACAGACAGAAACCAGACACCGCCGCCGCCTGCTGCTGTTAACCACGTTTCCTGCATGATTCATAACAAATCACTGTATTCCACCAGCTTTGATTCTCCTGGTGCCTGTCAATCTACATTTCTTCAAAAATATTTCACTCTTCTCGTGGCAGCAGAAGGATACGGCCTTGAAACCGATACCCTGCAGTCAAAGTGGCAACGCGGTAATTCACATCTCTGCATAAACTAATGTTGTTTGACAAGTTATACGATAAGATTCACTTTATTTCATTTTCCTGCTTTCCTGCTCTGCTTTTTAATCTCAGACAATTATGCCCGTGGCTATATCGCAATATTTCACCTTGAGAGAAGCGTTCTGAAAAAGACAAAAATGAAATTTCACAAAGATGGACGACGTTGGCCTGCGAACCACCTCAAAGTCACATACCTTAACGTGAAAAAATGAGGATGGTACCCTATCAGTGGAGGATGACTTATTGCTGCGAGGCGGCCTATAGACAATCTGTCCCGTGGTATAATATGTGTGTAAATGATAATGTTAAAGGTTATTGTCATGCTTCGCCGGTGACTCAAAATACATTGCCTCTCTGGAAGCTGGATGATCATTAACTCAAGGTGTCAGGAGACGCACATTTGCTCACTGGCATTCTCCAAAGCCAAAAAGGTATGTAATGCTTTCCCTCCAGAGAAAGACAGAGAAAAAGATGCTGCGGTTATCTGATGTATACCGTCGCTGAATATCTCTGAACCTACGCTCTTGAATACCTTAAGATGTTGCTTTAACCTTGAGAGGACAAGTTTTTTTATTGCCACTTTTTTTTTAACTACTTCATCCATTTGTTAACTCCTCTAAATGATGCTCAATGCAGTCGCTATGTTTACCCGCAAAAGAAATATTCTATTTTTTGACCTTATTTTGTAAAAAGACATTATTCCTATTTAGTTGTTTGTGTGGCTAATGAAAATGAATATTCCGCTGTTTACACAAAGCTGTGCGTAATGAGATTAATGATGCCCTAACATGTTGTTTATCACATCAAAATGCAGAGAAGTGGCTGAAAATGCTCGTGCCATTTGTTTTCATGCCACATACCTACAGAGACATATCTCTAAAAAGTTCATAACCGGTGCTTATCGTAAGACGCAAACATGCATCGACCAAAATCATCTACTAATGTAAACTGTTTAAAGTCCTGTCAATTCACTAATCCTATTAATACATGTAAATAACTGGTGTAAAATACAGTTTTTCATCTTTTCATGGTCATCAGATATTCTCATTTGGACGTTCAGAGGCTCCGTAGTAAACCTAGAAACACCGTCAATTAGCATTGATTCACCAGTAAAACCCATGGAGTTGGATCAATGACAGTGGACGGACACACTTCATGTTCAGATAGTGATATATTTTGTTGAAAAAGACAATTTTTCTTCAGTTTTCTCTATTTCTGATAAAACAACCCTCAACTTGAATCTGAGCTTTTGTGAACATTTCTATGAAGCAAACAGATGGGAATTGAGAACCGGTTCTTTTTGAGAACTGGATCCCAGCAGCTTGATTCCTTGGAATCGTTTGCCTGCATGCTGAATGTCACATGTACAAAGCATTGTTTTGGTCAGAATGGAGCCAACATGGTGTTGAGGCAGAAACGGATGGAAGGGTGGAATCCCTCTGTTATGTTCAAACATTTGTCCACGCAGCATGTGATTCATTTGATACAATACTTAACGGTGCTTGTGAATCTAGCAGCAGGATGTCATCTGGACCTGGTTCTGGTGCACGCAACAAATGTTGTATCCCCTCAAATACAAGTTTCTGAAGGCAAGAGAAAGGAAATGAGGTGCATAACAACGGGAGACGGGCTGAGTCGATCCGGTTCCATGTAGTAGAAATGAGACAATAGAGGAATTAAGAAAGTGTGTTTAGTTTCACTGTCATTGTTGGATCATAAGGGATTATCCAAAGCAAGGAGCTATTTCATACTGAATTAAATGTTGGAATGACAATCATTTAAAGTTCACGCTTATGGGACATTACTGTGTTTTGACCTATGATCAGTGAATGACAGAAAAATGCCTGAATTTTACTAAAAAAAAAAAAAAAATAAGCTAAATTCAGAGGATCTTATTATAACAAATAGCGAAAAATCACTTAAGAAATGTTAAATAGAGAAAATAACTGACTGCCACAGTAGTAGCACTGTGTCTTTATGGGTTAATATACCTTTGTTTTCTCATTTTTTTACATTATATATGTATTACACAAATAAATCATCACACCTACAGTCGCAGAAAAAAAAAATTAAACCATCAAAAGTTATCAAAAACAAAGGTTATGCAATCCAGCACTAACTCGTATATGTGACTAAAACAGAGAGAAAAGAAAACATGGAATGTCTGAAAACACTGTTTTTGTCAGTACAATGACATAGATATTGATGTAAGAACTGAAGTGATTTTGTTTTTTTTTATCAAGAAAACATGGAAAATGGATAGATATGAGCTCTGAAATTAAACTATTATGAGATATTTTTTTGTTGTTATCATTATATTTGTCCATATAAATGTACCTTTAGTTGTACCAGGCATTAACAAGGGGTGGTCTAATAATTTTTCTGTATTCACTATGGCCTACAATTGGTGTCTGACAACGGAAACATGAAAAATGTGTCAACGGCGGCTGCTTTACGTAGAGTTCGACTACTTTAAAAACAATGAAAGTGAGCACAGTAGGAGAAGGAAACTAAAAATAGGTGCAGAGAAGTCAACATGCACTGACTATAGCAGTTACATAAAAGTCTATTGCGTCACTAAACGCCTGATTTGCATGTTTTTCAAGATGTCGAACCACAGCCAAGAAACACCTAAATATGCGACTGAATTCACCTCAAAGACGAAACAAAGCTGGATTTAAAGCAGTTAAACATTGGATTTCTACTCCTCTAATCCTTAACCATTTTCAGTTTAAGACAAAAAAAAGAAGTTTTTTTTGTTGTTTCTCTTCTTTCTTCTTCCTTGTTTCCTTTAATCTGCCCTCTGTCTCCTCTCCTCTTTACTTATGATGTTCTGTGAGTCTGTAAAACATGTTGTTCTTTGAAGGTATGTGCTAATAGGAGCTATTACACTCACTCTTCTCCTCCCCGCCCTTTTACTCACAAACACTCTCTTTACTTCCTCCTCCACCCCCCCCCCCTCCTCCTCCTCCTGCTCTTTCTCTCTTTTCTCTGCTGCTGTCTGTCCTTGTCTTTCTCTCTAATTAGCAGTGTGTTAAACTCAGCGAACAGCGGTCAGGAATGCCCCGGCGAGCTTGTAAAAATGACATCAAACTCCCGCAGAGACGCAGACAAACAGGTTTAACCTCCCTGCTCATACAGTGAAAGATGACGGATGATGGAGCAGAAAAGAAACAACGTAGGAGACGCTGATTTCACTGCACCTGACTCAAAAATGTCTGTTTTTTCCCTGCTTATTAAGACCACTTCAACCAACAAACCTTCAATCTTTTAGAATTTTTGTTTAGATATCACCATCTGTCCATGTTTTGTGACTTATTGTAAATTATCAGTCAAACCTGAACAAAATTAGAAGAAAAAAAACATCGCATTTTTAACAGTTTTAATACTTTCCTTTTCACTGAATTATCAAAGGTGTTTGAGGTGGATGGATATCAGTGTAATATTAGATTATATGAATAGAGTTACACAGAAAGTAATATTCCACTATTATTGTAAATATGGTATGTTCTGAATTTGACAGATATTGTTCTGAATGAGATGTTTTTCCAGAATAAAACACACTGCAGTATTTATGTCATTTGTATGTTTTAGTGCAGCCCCAGGTTCAGAATCTGGAGAAAGACAAAGATCCTCTAGAGATGGATGGATGGATAGATGGATATATGGATGGATGGATGGATGGACGGATGGACAGATAGACGGATGGATGGATGGATGGATAGATGGATGATGGATGGACAGATAGATGGATGAAGAGATGGATGGATGGACAAATGGACGGACAGATGGATGGATAGGTGGATGGACGTATGGGTGGGTGGATAGATGGATGAATGGAAGGATGGATGGATGGATGGATGGAAGAATGGACGGACAGATGGATGGATGATGGATGGATGGATAGATGGATGGATGGACAGATAGATGGATGAAGAGATGGATGGACAGATGGATGGACAGATGGATGGATGGATGGATGCATGGATGAACAGACAGCTGGATGAATGGATGGATGGACAGAAGGATGGACGTATGGATGGATGGACAGATGGATGGATGGATCCACATTTCAATCTGTAGCAC
The DNA here is from genome assembly GCA_029822895.1 of Maxillicosta whitleyi. Lineage (NCBI taxonomy): Eukaryota > Metazoa > Chordata > Actinopteri > Perciformes > Neosebastidae > Maxillicosta > Maxillicosta whitleyi. Next base: position 2,167,417 of record JAPSES010000115.1, read on the forward strand.
AAACTGAGTTAAATAAATGTTATGGGTTGAGCTTATTTTAACAACTTTCTAAATCAATGTTATCTACAGAAACGTATTATTCCATATGTTTGACAGAAGGACATGAAGGAACTGTAGTTGACAGACAAATCTAATGGAATAGAAAGTAGACGTAGAATTATACATCTGTACATACGTACCTCAGATTTATGAACGAAATGCATCTATTTATAAAGCATCATTAACAGAGATAGATTTTCTGCTAGAGAAAGAAATGCTTTAGTAGTTGAAAGCTGGGTTTTTAATGTACATGTGTAACCGAAAATAAGTTTCATTAATACAACCAGAGGAGCTGCATGTGGATGGTAGAAGTGCGGAAAATGCTGGAAAACTCTGATCGCAACTAAAAAAATATTCACGATCACAATTTATTGCGATTAATGCGTTAATATTCCCAGCCCTATTTAATACTATATAAAAGTACCACAACTGTCAAAAAGAGTCAATTACAGCAAAACATCCTGCATCAACATGTTGAGCCAGGCTCCTTATTTAGTTCTGTTTTTCTGCACCATCATTAGACCATTAGTTCTGCATCAGTGCCAGACCTGGACCCCCAACCCTTTTCATTACCCAGTAACTCACAGCTTCACTTATCAAACACCTATCAACACCAGTAGCCCGCTAACACTAACTACTTCCCCTGTGCCTTCCTCTTCCTCCTCTGCTGTCATCAGGTGACCCCACCCACCCAAACCCACCCAGACCCACTCCATTTCCCAGCAGACAGTCCTTATCTGACCTCTGACCTGTGATGAGCAGAGATAGAGGAGACAGATGACGCTCTCTCAATTTAAAAACAACAAATCACCTCTTGGTGGATGTGAGTGGGTAATAGTGGGTTTGTGAGTGTCTTCAAAACAGTCAAGTTTGTTTGAGGCGCAATAGAGACAGAACTGTTTTATACGGATATTCATCTTCTTATACAGTCCTCTTATTATTATCTGATTCATCTGAGAAAAGTTGATAAAAGTTACACAGATCAAGAGGAATAAATATCAATAATTACTCCCCTTTCAAAATTTACATGTGTTTTTTTTTTTTCTCTCCATACAATTCACTTAAATTCTTTCACATTTTTCATTTGTAACCCAGTACAAATAGTACAAAGACGACATTCTCCCTGTTGTCGGTCCATGGATGACATTTATTTACTTTTTTTTTTTTTTTTTAGTGAGTAAGTAAGTTTAATTTATATAGCACATTTCAAACAGTAGGACTGGCCAAAGTGCTGTACAGTGTCTCTTAAAAGGCTAGAAGTAAAAGTAAATAAAATAGAAAAATGAATAAATAAAAGCAATACTTTTTCAATCAGCAAAATTAAAATACATAAAATACAAAAGGCATTCCAATAGACCGGTGCAAGAAAAGACAATATAAGATACCATTACAACGTAATATTACTGTAATAGAATTTTTTATCATGAGTTTATATGTGTCATATTGGACTTTTCTTTGTTTTTGTCTCTGAAGTCTTTCCATTTTTGCATTCATTGAAATGTGACTGAGCACATTGAACTCAACAAATCTTTTAGAGAAATTTTGTGTAACAAAGCCAGTGGTGTTTAGTTTATGTTTGTTAATGTGTTGTTATGTCAGTGCATGTGAAAATTTCTGAAAGAGATTATTTTTTGATTGATCTTGATTAATTAATATACATCCAGGCAAATGTTATTATAATTCAGCTCTAATGTAAGGTCTGAACACACTCAGAATACATTTGAGGATGTATCTTTTTTTTTAATACATGTTTTGATATAGAAGTATTGTGCAAAAGTGTAATAGAAACACATTTTGCGAGTTTTGTGTAGTCATGGGCATAACACATCTGGTTCCATGAGAGGTTCAATTACACAACAGTTTGTTAAATGTTGCCCAGGGCTTTTGGAAATTCTGGATCTGGGACTTATTGGTGAATTCTGTAGAACTTTACCTGTAGAACTCCCTCCCAGAACTCTCTCTCCTACGAGCTGAGGAGGCGGGACTTTTCTGGAATCACAAAACAAAACACTCTTCAATGGAAACACCTACACGTAGCAATTACACTGTGTTGAAATGGTAGAAATCTAACTTTTATTTAGCAGAAAACTGTAATTTAAATGCAGCTATTGTCGAACAACAGCCACAGACCTGCAGAGCGTTGGACGGTGACGATCACTGACTGAATAAAACCTGAAATTTACCCTGACTGAAGTTTGCAGCAACTTTGTTTAGAGTGACAAACCCCTCATTTGACCGCCACACACTCAGGTTTGTCTTCCATCTACTGGATTTAGTCGTGGATGTTTTGGTCAGACACACACGCGAGAGAATGAAGACGTGTAATTTTACAAGAATAAATCAGGTAATTATGAGAAAGTGGTAGAGTTTCACTTTTCAAAACAGAAAATGTATTCCTATGGCGTGACGTGTTGGCACAGATCGTTTTTCTGTGTGTTGTTTCCTGAGCGGAGAGGGAGGGCTTGTGTGTGTCCATGTTTGTGCGTTTTGTGTTCTGACGTGACGGAGCTTTTTGTGTTAAGCAACGTTAAAGGTTAAAAGGGTGTAGAGACAGAGGAGGTAACAGGCGTGTGTGTGTGTGTGTGATCCTCTGTAATTTGTCCAGGCCTTCCATTGAGCCTGTAATTACCCTGCTAGCACACACACACACACACACACACACACACTGACACACACCAACACACCACAGGAAATGTCTCACGATAGCCCACGTGAAAGAGATAAGTGCAAAAATACCAGAGGCTACACAAAGGAAAAGTGACACATACAGACACACAGGTGAGCAGGTATGTGTTATTTTGCAGGAAGAAAACTCTTGCAACACACACACACACACACACACACACACACACACAATGTCCGAAGTGAATAATCACTGCGGACACACAAAACACACTGACACAGTGGACCGACTGTCTTCAGCCTGGTTAATATTTAGCGAAACAGCCGATCACGTGATCAGAAACACACAGCGAGAGACAAGATGGATGAAGTTACGACCGTTTGCAGAGTGTGTGTCTTTGAGTGTATGTGAAGGGGAGAGAGTTATGACTTTTTTACAGTCAGTGCAAAAAACACTACACAACAAAACATGTATCTGTGAAGGTAAAAGACAGGACTTCAGCTCTGTGTATGTTTGGGTGTCGCCTTCTAAACAACCGCATTCAGGCTCAGAATATAAAATAAACAGGTATTTATTTGTTTTTGTCTGTAATAAACTATTGAGTTTGTATTAAAGCTCGCACATCTAAAAGTCTGACCTGGGAGCTGGGCAAACAAGTGACAATAAAAGTAGAGAAAAAAAGT
>JAPSES010000115.1:2181008-2194960 GCA_029822895.1 Maxillicosta whitleyi
GAAATGACGCACAATGCATTCAACCATAGTGGTGACACAGCAGTATGAATGAAATAATGATAGAAGTTGACCTTTAATAAACAGGAACTTTCACACACATTTACATGTCCATGTTCAGTTCTGCTGAAAATCCCAACACTATAGTTTTGTGCTGCATCACTATGACACTAAAGAACCACGGTAACTGCAACATTAGAGTGTGTCGGGACGGCTGACTGCAACACAACCAAAACATGCAACTCATCAGTACATATTCTGTTCCTACTCAGGGAATAAATGGCAGCACCATAAGGAAAACCAGTCTTTCATCCATCATTTCACACACAACGCAGAGTTTGAACCAGGAGGTGTTTGAAGCACAGAGCTGCAGTCACGTCAACTGTTTACACACAGGTTCTGCAAACACATTCCCAAATATCAACACCATTTACAGATTAGTTTACACATTTACACATTTCATTATGCACAACAGATTGAGATACACGTACAGACACCTAACCCTAAACCCCAAGCATACTTCCGAATAACTACCCACCCCCACCCCCACCACCATCATCACAGGAGACTGAGATGTTCACCCCATGTGACACTGTTGATTACCTACCTAAAGGGCTGTTACCCACTTAAAACTATCCTGAATTAAGGTGTGAAGAGGTGTGAAACTGCCTGTGGGGGATGACAGGAAGTGGGTTATCTGTGGCTGATAGGTGGTGCCATACACCCCCCCCCATGTAATTCCAAGTGAACAGACGACTGGCTTGCTTTCACTCCTCTCTCAGACCATCTGTCCGGAATGTGTACGCAACTGTCCTCAGAGGAGTGTGTCTTATCCTTTAGATGCAGGTGGACTGCCGAGTGCTGACCCGAGGAACTGGCTCGGAGCTCTGCCATGCACTTGTGGAACAGTTGTTTAGAGCTAATCCTTCTAATTTTCTCTGACACTGCAGCTGCATCCTGAATGACAATGTTGTTACACCTGTGCTTTTCTTCTCTGTGTGATGTTCCAGTGTTCTTTTTTTTTTTCTTTGCAGTCTTAATGATGGTCCAGTTGGGACAGCTGAGGTGCTTATATTTTGGTGCCAGGAGTGACAAAATGCCCCTAAAAGAAGAATGACAGACGGGTAGAAAGCATGCCAAGACACATGGAAGCTGTCAGGAAATCAGGGTCATTCCACCAAATGCTGAACATGTTTACATGCACAGCTTTTTATTTTTTTTTTTGCCTTTTCAAAAAAAAAAAAAAAAAAAAAACAGACAATGATCCTACTAAACTGTTTACATGTAATGTTTGTTTATAGTTCATTTTATATAAGATGTACAGATTGGTTTGGGGCGCATTAAAATTCATTAAAAAATTGGAACTTTGACCTACTTTTCCCAAATTGTAATGAAATCTATTCAGGGTCACTCCCAATATACAATCCAATTTAGTATAAATTCAACCAGTTTTGCTGCTAGAATGTAAAAAAAAAAAAAAAAAAAAAAATCAAACCAAAAATAATACTGCTATAGTAGTAAAAACAAAAACAACAAAAAACAAAAAAAGTCAGTCCTAATACCACCACCATTAAATTAAACAGTCCTAAAAATATACAAAGTCAAAAGCTTAAACTATTTCAATGTATTTAATGATACTGACACATGACAAAATGAAATATAGTGTAACATTAAAAAAAGTGTCTTATATCAATAATATTTTTTTTACATTAATAATAAACAAAACCATGAAATGAACATAAACGTTTTCTTAGTTATATTACTATTACATTATTATAAGTCTATAAATGGAGCCGCTATCATCTGATAAGTCCACGTAATTAACCCCTGATAACATGAAGGAGGGTCACATTTCAGCACAGGGAGTAGAAACACACCGGTCATTATGTGTTTATTTACTAGAAAGTTCATGCGATTTTTAGGGTTAAATGGAAGGAGACACTAGAGACTCAAACTGCACCAGTATGGAAAAATATGGATGATGCAAACCTAAATACGGTGTTGCTTTAGTCTTGCATAGCCACAGTCCTATCTGCTGAAGATGGTGCGGCTTCCAGACTACATGTCTTTTCATTATTTAGTGTTTATTCATTAGTTGTCAAACCAGCTTCGAGGGGCAATAACCATCACCATGAGGACTGGAATGACTAAATTCTCAGTCGTGGGCTTTGGTAGACTCATTTCTTCTCTTCTATATAGTGGAAGTGCAGGATGTAGTGGTAACAGGAGTCAAGTGCTTTGGCTTCGTATCAAAGTGGTTTAACTTTTCAACTTTCCCAACAGTTTTGGCTGGTTGGTTTGTCCACAACAGGCAAAAGAAAGGGAATAGTGTGAGTGATGCTAATCTATTAAAAACAAAAACATAAAAACCTGCAATATCAACATTTTCCACATATTAACTAGAAAATGTTACTTTTTTTAAGAGGCCTAATCATGTGAATCAATTCATTATTTACCATGTTTTTCCACAGCTGTAGGTATCGCTGTGTGCGTGCAACACTTCATCGGGGGTAACACGGCGTCGGCGTCTGGGTAACCGGAGGCCGGGAGTGTCTGGATGATGGAGTAAAACACTACCCATTAGATTAAGGCTTGGCCGCGGAATACTAATGTAAAGCATAATTAGGAAATTCAAACTCATAATAAGTTGACTGTTAGGTGGAGGACTGGCTAACGGCGGGTCACATTGCGGTTCGTTAGTGTGACCTTGGGCTGCCAGAATAATGAGGGCCCTAAAAATAACTGGCAAGAAAATTCCTCGAAGATTAATTACCAAAACAACAAAAAATACCTAGTGTTTTACACACATTAGACACATTCCCTCTCTGAGGTTCATCCATCCAATTAATTTACGGTAAGCTGCCGGATCATCTCAGAGGACGGCAATCAGCACACAATAATACAATAACAGTGTTTTGTTTGGAAACATAATTGCTCTATAGATAGCCCAGAACAGAGCAGAATGTAATTACACCCTAAAGAGATGAGTTCTGTTGCTATGTATGTGCCTTTGAATGAGGAGATCTGGCACTTCTGAGCATATTTTCAGCATAGAGATTACAGCACGCATGACGCCTGTGCAAGGCCAGCATTTACGAGGTGGTAAGGGGTGAGCCCTTTTCTGCTCAAAGCTCACCGCTGCGTGGATCAGCCTCTGAGGCGTGTAGTTAGGGGATATCTATCTCAGATCTGTCCTATCAGCACATCGCAAACAGACAGCAACGCCGGTGTGTGACCATCACAGCTGGAAAATGAAAAGTGCTGTGAGGCAAACAAACTCCATTAATACATATAGCAGCATGGAACACTCGATGGACACAGATGTCAGAAAACATTGATTGATTTTTCTTTTTTTTTTTTTTTTTTTTTAAAGCTCAGCCTGCTGGACTTGAGATTGCTTTTAATAGGAAAACAAAACAAACAAAAAAAAAAAAAAAAACACACACACAAAAAAAAAGCTCACCTCGGGCTAATTCATTGTGAAAGATAATGGCTTTGCTCAACTCAGTCATTTTCTTGGCTATCGACTACTGACCGCACTAAATCTGATAGAGACTGCCTTTCGCGGCGGTTATGGTCTGCTTTAACAATCAGTTCAATGAGTCTGTAACGAAATTTCTTCATGAAAAATAAAAACTGACATCCAGTCTTTTGAGAAGATTATTCCATCTTAAATCAGAACATCCTGGTAATACACTTTATTATTGTCTTTATTGATAATTTTAAGTCATTACCTTGTCTTATGATTGTGGATGATTCTCCAATGCATCACTGAAATGCCATTTAACTTCATTAGTTATACTGCTTATGGCTAATAGTCTCTTCTGCATGATGATAATTAAGTTGTTTGCTGGCAGGAGATGAAAAACTGGATTGTCTTACCATTATTTTTGAGACTGTATAATGTCTACCCTTTTGTCCGTCTTTGTCCCTTTGTTCTCTATGTCAGTGTTTCCCTACTTAATTTTTTGTCTTCTCTTTTTTTACCTCCCTCTGGGGACACCACTTTATAAATGATGATGACTAACCATCGTGACCCAATTCACAATGTATAAATCACTAGGAAATTTGCGCATAAACAAACGTTTTGGGCTATTTTTACAACCGTTTTCACACCATCTTGTAACATTATCTTGGCAAACCAGTCAGTTATGTTATGTTGAGGAAATTAAAAAATAAAAAACCCTCTCCATTACCTCCAAAATCACATACCCTTGTCAATTTCAGACCTGTAATAAAACAAAGAGATAAAATAACACATTTAGTAAGGAAGGAGAGATCTCTTCTGTTATTGCCATGGTTTTTGTTGCCAGGGAATAAATGTGACACACAGTGTCCTTCTTCCTCAGCTGGCTGGCTGCCCAGAGGGCCACTGTGTCTTCAGTGATTAGTCAAAAGTGAGAAATGCAATTAAAATGGCAGGTAGCTGCTTCTTCTTGTTACAACGACTGAAAAGAGATGTGGAGTGTCAGAAGCTCTGGTGCATCAATTGATGCAGCGTTCCGGTCTCCTGAGAGGACAAGCAGTATTTCTGGAGGACTTAACTGTGTTCATCCCCAAATGAGGTGGTAATTTCCTTGTTATTTAATCTGCAAGTCAACTAAAGAGTTTTAACTCCAGATCTGAGGTTTTCTAAAGTTCACAGACTACAGATGGTAACGTTATAGGCTGATCTATACTTAGCAGTCGCCCCCCCCCCCCCCATGCTCATACAAATAATGTTCAATGGCAATTTGTACAATACATATACGTATATAAACACACGATAAACACATGTCAGCAATCAATGTCAGATTCATTCCTTTAATTATAACCTGTTTTTATGTTCAAATGTAAGTTTTTTTTCAATGGGGTTCTATGCAGTATTTATATTCTAAATTCTCAAACATCAGAGGGAAGTCACAAACCAGAACACATGGAGGACGACCAACCCCCCCCACCAAACAACACTATGTACCAACACTGTCACTAGTAGTATAAAGCTCATTGTTTCCACATATCTGTATTCATGTATCATCAAGTTTGTTTTTTCTAGTTTCTCTCTGATGCTTTGGTCAAAGGCCCTGTGTTGATAGTTTTTCTCACCATCGGAGAATGGCTCACTACTCCCTCTAGTGGTCACATAAATCCTCGTTCTGTAGCTGCAAATAAATTCAGTTCATATCTCTGTAATGGATCTGTATTCTACACATTAATGATAATTTTAGGTCACTTTTTGTAATCGCAGAAGTAAAATTCCTACATAAAGCCTGTAATATAAATGTAAATAAATAATGAATAATAAATCAATGCATTTAAAATTGTATTTTTATGTCCCGCATGAAATGTTGCTCTGTTAGTCAATTAAATTAACAAATGATGCTAGGCACAACAAATCCCACCCTTCGCATGTATTGTAGCTTATTTTAGCAACGATCCAGCTCATGTCATCATGTCTGTGCATGTGCTGATGTCAGTACATCAATTGCTTATGTATATGTGGCAAGTTTGAAGGGAATTCAAACAAAAGGGATGTTTTTATTAGAGATGCACTGAGGCCGATACCAGTATCAGGTATCGGTCCGATACTCAGCGTGTGTACTTGTACTTATAAAGTGCTCCGTTACAACCACCCCCATACCATTTAAAGCAGTGTGCCATTCACAGTTAACTGTAGCAGGTACGGAGGAGTAACGTCAGCAGTGTGGAGATGTAACTAAATAAACAATGGGGACAAAAGTAATGCTGACAGGAAGTAACGTTAAAGATACAAACGGAGCGCTCTGTTCGTCCTCTCCGTAGATTCCACATGCAATTCTGTCTGTTTTCCAGGTACCCAGACAGAGAATAGCACTGGGAACCGTGTTCAAAGAGTGACTGTGTGAGTTAGTGAAAAACTACACACATCAATATCCACATTAGTGTCACCTCTGCCATCTCCATGTTTGGTATTACTGACTTTCTGGTCACTAAACTTGAGTTTTCTTTATGGTATTTGTCCAGTATGGTTAATTAAGAGCAGCGCCCTCTGGTGGATTGATTTAAAAAGCTCATTCCAACACATTAAATGTCAGTAGCAGCACTTTGTTCCAGTCAGACTAATGACAATGACAATAAAACACATTTTCACAAGTAACTGTAATGGGATTATTAAGTACTCATATTGGTACTCAGTATCAGTGAGTACTCAAATGTAAGCACTTGTACTTGGAAAGTAAGTGGGAAAAGAAAAAAAAAAGATGCAAAGAAAATTCATACAACATTTGAACTTTGAACTACTTCCCCCAAAATATAATCATATCTGTTCTGGGTCACTAGCAATCTATAAACCTAATTTGTCATGAATTCAACCAATAGTTTTGCTGTTAAAAAAAATGTGAAATTTCACCCATCATAAGTAAATGGTGAAAGATTAGAAAAATTCATTAAAAAAAATTGACGTATTTTTCTCAAAATGTACAGCTGAGCTCTATTTAGGGTCAGTGGAAATAAATAAACCAAATTTGGTATAAATTCAACCAATAGTTTTGCTGCTAGAGTGTTAAACATGCAAACCAAACCAAAAACAAGTACCTCTTGCCTCCCCCTTTGAGGGTTGGGGTAATAAAAAAAAATAAAAAATAAAAAAAATGATGAAAACACAGGTTTGTACTTAATGCATTTCTGAGCTCATTAAAATCTATTAAAAGCTTTGAAACTAGAACAGCGACCACAAAACTCACCAGAATGAGCCTTTGAGCTTGCACGTGACAGATAAAATGTTAATATGACACGACGGCAGCATCAGTCATCATAACCTCCCATCAAATTCCCATTGACAAGGTGGGAAGCTGCACCGCCGTGTTTCAATGTGTCGCCAATGGTGAGCTGAATCAATGCAGACACTCTTTAGGCAGGGTAAATGGGTAAATGATGTTCTGCTTGACAGAGCTGCTATTTTTAAGCAGACAAGGCTGTCATTTCATAATGAGAGGCTACCGTCATCTATTAAGTCTCTAAATCTTTCCCGCATTGTCGACTAATGAAGTGTGACCATTAATGAAAAAAAAGTAGAGACTTTTTCGCTGTGCTTTAATCGTTGTTGTGCTCTGCCACGCTGACTCTCTCTCTCATGCGTCCTCCTTGCTTCTCATGTGTTCGTGAAGGATGTCTCTGCAGACCAATTATAAGGCTAATTCAAAGTACTTTTTTCACCGGGGAAGCAGTTAAGGCAGTGCAAAGATGGTCTGACCTCTAGATCCTTTAAAGCTGCACACGCACTTAGGATTCTTAGGCCGATTATGAATGCTATCTGGTTTTACCGCCTGATCAGGACCAGATGAACCGAGTCTGTTCCAGTCTGTGCTTATAGTCGCACATAAAACCTCAACGTCTTAACTCTTTAAAACCATTTGTATCATATATGCTACACCAGGTTCTGAGATCTCCATCTTATCAATAGCGTCAATACTTCCCTTAAAATCGTGTTGTATGTGACCTGATATGTGCTTTCTGCCTCCGATTTAAAAAGTTACGTTCTTGGAAGCTACGTTCCTGGGGTGCCGCTAGCTCATTGTGGAACCCATGAAACGTAAAAGTTATGGGCCCTTAAAATAATTTCCACGTCCGATTCCCCCGCTATTTAAACAGGTAGACCTTATGCGAGAATTTCACAACTACTAACCTGTATCCACTGGGCCCCCTCCACTGTTCTATGGGCCCCTCGAGAAATGCTGGGCCCCATGAATTTGTCACTTTTAACCCCCTATTTACAGCACCCCACGTTACTTCATAATTGATTCTTTATAGTACAGTTAAATTGTGTTAAAAACACGCGTATCTAATTTCAGACAGCAGGTATATAAGGCGCTCTATAAAAGGTCTAATATATCCTAAACAAAACTGTATAGCAAAATGTTTTATTTGTATGTTGTTAAAAGGTCTAAAAACATCTGAACTCCAAAATAGGGAGAAATCCAGTCACAGCTGTTCAGTTGACACTAATAATTAAATAGAAAACTACTGACAACTGGATGGAAAATGTGTAAAGTTAATGTGAAGCGAAAAAATGAACCTATTTTTTTCACAAGCAAAGAGCGCCTTGTCTTGATGGTTGTTCTAAACTGAGGTCCAGTGATCAGCAGATAGTGGAGACGAACAGGGTTTTGAGCCTCTTTTCCATCGCTGCGTGAAGAAGCTGATTTAGACATGTTTCACTGAACTAATGTGGCGTAAATGAACTAGACTGCATCATGGCACCAGAAAGTGTCGGTATACATGACATTACATTCGGTGGCAATAATAGTAGATGTATTACTATCCATTAATGTTTTTCAGTGGAAATGACTGTGATTTTCTATTTAGTTTTCACAAAAAAGAAAAAGCTGTCAGTCCAGGCTATGAGCTACTTCCGCAAGACATGTTTGTCCAACTTTATATGAATATCCAGGGTAAGATTCTGGGGAATCGACGTGAGTTATAATGTTTTGGTTTCAGATATTGAATGAAACATTGAGCTGTCAAAAGATGGCAAATCCCTCTGGCTCCCACAAAATCAAAAAGTGGGACTTTGTCTGTGGACAGAAAAACTTTTGACCCGAAATAGAGGAATAAATCATGATGAAACACACAAGGTCCTTCCATTGGATAGTTTTCAAGTGCAGGCATGTTACGTTTACACATGGAACGGCCACCAAAGAATCCCAACCTGAGCCATGTTGAGAATCTGTAGAATGTAATGTGAAGACTTTATACATTGGTCCTCATTTCCATCATTAACACAAGATCTAAGCTTAAAAAATGCATAATGCATACTTCTGATAGAAGTAACTGGGATATTTATTGTGATACTGCACAAGAACCGCGTCGTATAATGCTGTTACAATGAAAGCACCCAACAATCAAAGCTATTGATGGTTTAATTAAATATTGTGAATTTTTTTTTTTTTTTTTTTTTTTTTTTTTGGGCTAGGTAACGCATAGAAGACAGAAAGACAAAAAGTTAGACAAAAGAGCTCAAACCCTCAAGTAATAAACAGCACTGATGGGAAAAATATTAAATGCTTTTCTCATTATGTTCTGGAAACAATGACCGTGTTTACTCCAGAAACCTTTTGTTCGCACATTGATAATATCAAAAGGAAGCACTCCAACACAACAGACAAAATGCAGCTTTTGCAAGTCAATATCCAAGTATTTTCCAGTTAAGTTATGCTATGTGTTTCCGTAACTCTTTTCCAATGCAATCTCTATTAAACAAAACAAAACAAAATGGAAATGCTCATATAATGAAAGACAACACTCAGCTGTGACACATGCAGAAGACAGGGAAAGGCGAGTAAAAAGGTTTGTAACATGATTTAAAAAATGACTAAGCTGCGACCAGGGGGTGTGATCCTATACATTATTCCAAAGACTCCGGCTTATCTGCATCGGGCTTCACAATGGAGACTGATGGCTTTACCTGACATTACCTCTGTTTGACAGGGTTCATTCGCCTTCCTGTTCACCGAGCACACCTCTGCATCTATGACATCACTCAGACTCTCCTCTCTACCCCCTCTGTTGTGTGTTTATTTCATTCCCGGGAGAAATTGCACTGCAAATAAACTGCCAATTGACATCCGTGTTCATTACGGTACAAGCGTTTTCAACAGCTGACAGTCACTTATGTTGAGATGTATTTATCCATTGACAGAATGTCCAGTCATTACTGACCCATCCATAAATGTGTTGTGTTGACGACACCCTGTTAAACATTGAAATCTGTTCCATTTAAATCTATTCAGATGTGTCTTTCTGAAGGCTTTCTCTTTTCTTTTCTTTTTTTTCCCTCCTGCTGTAAATACAGTCATTGACAGAAGTCTTGTTGAATCAGGGGAGCTTGCAGAAAGGATGGATAGTGGAAAGAAAGTTGATGTTTCTAATGAATCATTCATTGAACTGCGTTCCAACCAAAATGTGTCGGAACCCATACGGACCCAAGTTTCACCCATAAAACATTTGCGTTTGGTGGTGGAAAAATGGAGGTTTGAGGTGACATCCAGTATGGAGGTGTGTGTGAGATCTGTAGAGTGTGGCAACATCAACAACCTGAAGTATCAAGAAGTTCTGGCTTCCAGTGACATTCCAAAAACACAAAACTAATTCTGCAGCATGATGGTAGTCCTTCTCACACAGGAGCCTCAACATCGAACTTCCTGAGAGAAAAGAAGGTCAAGATGTTCCAGGATTGGCATGAACATTGGATGGGTTTCCATTACCCTCAGGAAAGTAATTCTAAAATAAATGGCAACTGTTCATGGAGTTTTTTTGAGACATCGTATTCCCATTTATTTCAGTTTATCATTAAAGGGAAACTTGTGGATTTTTTTTACATGAATCTGTATGACATCCCCCCTCATCAGTGTAGTACATCCACACTGACTTATCCCCCGACAGTGTCCTGTGAGCCCAGTTCTGGTCCGGTTTTGGTCGAAATGAAAGTAGTCCGACAAGTTTGTGGGGGTCACCAAAATAAAATGTTTTTCTTCTTTCTGTTCAAAAGAGTCACACTTCGTAATCAGTTGGCCCGACGAAAGCTTGACCCATGGATTACAGCATTTAGCAGTTCCATAAAAACAAAGGCTGTGATTACAAGTGTATTTTGACTAATTGTGCAGCCCATTTAATCATTTAATTAACAAGAAATATGTGGTGATGGTGAATTATATACTGGTAAATGCTGTCTGTCTACTTTTGGTTGAAACAAAAGTAGTCCGGCAAGTTTGCAGGGGTCATTAAAATAAAATATTGTTTCTTTTCAAAACAGCATGTATTCAATAGAGTGATTTATTTACATCACAAACCAATGTCCATGAAAAAAAAATTCACACATCATAATCACTTGGCCCTACTTTCTCTCTCTTCGTATCCCTGCACGCTGCCGCAAGATGACACTAGTCTACCTGTTTCACTGCTGAAAAAAGTTGTTGACCAGTGCGCAGCAGTCCGCAGCATGACAGCGCACTGATAGGAAATGAGAGAAAGTAGGGCCAAGTGATTAAGATGCGTGACTTTTTCATCGATATTGGTTTGTGATGCAAATAAATCACTCTTTTGAACACATGCTGTTTTCATTTTGACCAAAACCAGACCAGAACTGGGCTCACAGAACACTGTCGGGGGGTAAGTCAGTGTGGTTGTACTACACTGATGAGGGGATGAAATACAGATTCATGCCAAATAGACACAACTATCCCTTTAATGATAAACTGAAATAGAATATTGTTAAAATTGCACTTACTTTGCTTAAGAAATTTCAGTTTTTTCAAAGTTCTTCATATTATTCACTTTAAAAAAAAAAAAAGATAGTTTATAAATGTAAAGTTTTCCTAATGTAATTACACTTTTCACTCTAAAATACAGAGAAATGTATGGAGTAGACATTATTTATATTTTATTATTTTGCTGGTCCAGCCCACCTCAGATTGCACTGGGAAGATGTGGCTCCTGAACTAAAATGAGTTTGACACCGATGCTGTAATGGAACCCCAGCTATTATGCGTATGTCTGGAGTCAGATGAAGGAGGAGACATGGAAGATGAAACTGACCAAACCTGATGAAGTCTGGGAGTCCTGACAGACTGCTTTCTTTACCATTCCAGACAACATTGTTTGAGTCATTGCTCAGACGTACAGATTCAGTCATCTAAGCTCATGGGAGTCGTACACCATAGTAATTATTTCATCCACGGCGCCATGACTTCATGTTCTGACGCTATTGTACCATGTTTGTGTACTCAAAATAAAGTATATGAACAGTTTCTACAGTATTTTTTATGTGGTACAAGACTTATCCAAGCTAATTAAAACCTTTCTGTTTTAATTAAATGATAAAACATAAACACAAAATCATACACACTCTAGAACAGGGGTGTCAAACTCATTTTAGTTCAGGGGCCACATCTTCCTAATATGATCTGAGGTGAGCCAGACCAGTAAAATAATAATATATGTCAACTCGATACATTTCTCTGTGTTTTACAGTGAAAACAAAGTGAAATTACATTATGAAAAACATTACATTTACAAACTATCCTTTAAAAAAATGTTAATAACATGAAAAACTTTGATAAAACTGAAATTTCTTAAGCAGTTACATGATAACTTACAGATGACAGTGGATCTATAAATACATAAAACATTTAGAAATGGGCAGAATATTGGTCCAATTACACCTGAGTCTCTTGAGATGTTCCAGGGTATTCACTTTGTTTGTGAAAGAATAGCATACAAAATTAAACACTTTCATGTAAGTTAGCTTTTTTTTTACACTAAACAAAGACTAGACTGAGTGAGTTTTCATCATTTATAGGTTATTATGATAGTATTTTACTGGTTCTAATCCACTATAGATTGAATTGGGCTGAATGTGGAACCAAAACTAAAATGATGTTAATATACTTGAGTGTAATTTTTGCATTTCACTAATTCATCCCACGGCCCGGATTGGACCCTTTGGGCATTCCAGATTTGGCCCCCGGGCCGCATGTTTGATGGTTCTGACATTCATATACACCATTTCTGATTCCAATTAATCAACTACAAGTCAACTTATTATTTCTCGTTCCTACAACTCGGTTTTGTGACAGGACTTTTGTCAGGAACTGTACAATGTTACACTATATTGCATCTCCGCATTTACAGTTAAAAAAAAAAAAAAAAAGCATCTTATGTGTGAAATCTTTGCTAACATCACGGAAAGCCGCTTGAACATGTTAAATCTTTCATTTCTTTTATCGGTCTTTTCTGCTCCCATTCAGTGGAGCTCTTTTGTGATATCGCATCAAACCTCCTTTTTGCTTCTGCAGTGACTTAAGTTCTCCGCAGGGATCAATAGTTCATCTTTGTTGATTTATACTAGCCTTATAAAGCATGCCAAATGAAATTGGGTAACCATGTCTTTCTTTCTAAAAGCAAAACATTCCCAAGAAGATTCTGTTTACTCTTTAGAGTAAATGCCAAAAGACAAAAGCAAAGAAATTGCTTTGGAACCCACTGCAGTTTGTAACCTTTCTCTGTGAATTGAAACACTTACAATCATGAAGTGTTTACTATTTGAGGAGGATTATAAAAGTTCCATAGAGTCCTTCTTATTTCTGCTATACAAAGGGTCATTGTTCATGTTCTTCAGACAATAAGCATACATGCTGAACGCACATATATGCGGGGGGGGGGGGGTACAAACAGGGCTGCCCTCCGGACCTGATTTCTCTTTTCTATATTCTACCAGTTGATTGAACTGCCAATCATACAGTCGCCACCTTTCTCTGCTGCTGAAATTCTATCATGTCCATCATTTCCATTAAAAGGTAGGGAAAACAAATCAATGGGGAAAAAAAAAAGACAAAGTATTGTTTTTTCAAAGCTACTCCAAACTATATAATAACAAGCCTCCAATGAGAATGGTCACGATTATGACATATCTCTGATCAGCTATTTTTGAGGTGACTGTGCTTATTTTGCACAACAGAATCATTTCCATCCATGTTTATAAGAACAATAGAATGAAACGAACCCAAGTGTCATGTTTCATCACTTTCCGCTTAGTTCTTCATTTGAGGCTCGACCGGTACGCTTTTAGCTAAATCGCATCCTTACTTCTGTGGTTTGACGGCACCTGAATGGAGAATTAACAGCAGAGACAGTTTATGTAATAATAGTTTAATATCTAATACTCAACTCATCCCATTATATTTCAGTAATACGCTTTGGCTATTATGGCATACATTATTCATGCCATATCTGTCCTGTGCAATAACTCTTCTTCACTTGGTTCAAAAACCAAAAGAAAAATGACATTTTATATGTTTGGTTTTTTTCTATACATTTTACAATGTTACAGTTTTGCTATGATAGAGTAAAATAAACACATGTACTTTAAAGGTCAACTTCTATCATTATTTCATTCATACTGCTGTGTCTCCACTATGGTTGAATGCATTGTGCATCATTTC
>JAPSES010000115.1:2201956-2212146 GCA_029822895.1 Maxillicosta whitleyi
GTTCATTTCTTTGTTAGCAGCATGTAATTCACATTTCTGTGGGTATGTTTCCAGTGACAAGAATCTAATAAAATAGACAAAAACCAAATGTGGTTGTCAGTCACAATATGTGGGGGAACTGTGCTGCTTGGAGGAGGTTTGCGCTCTCTGAGTGCTTTCATAGTTTTAAAGTGCTTTGGTCAATTCAAGGTTCAATCCAATCCAACTTTATTTGTAAACTATTAGGTGTACCCTGTTTCAAGGGGCTAATTTTTTGGTCTATTTTTAACAAATTCACATTAATCATTATAGTACTCGTCTTCTTCCGCTTATCCGGTTCTGGGTTACAGGGGCAGCAGCTTCAGGAAAAAAAGCCCAGACAGCCCTCTCCCCAGCCAAGACACCCAGGAGGCATCCTCACTAGAACCACCTCAACTGGCTCCTCTGGACATGGAGGAGCAGCGGCTCTACTCCGAGTTCCTCCCGGGTATCTGAACTCTTCACCCAATCTCTAAGGCTGCACCCGGACACCCTGCAAAGGAAATTCATTTTGGCCGCCTGTACCTGCGACCTCATTCTTTTGGTCATATATGCAATTTTAAGCTCAGTAGCGAAAGGCAATAGACATTTGTTGCAAGACCTGAGGCTGAACAGTACTTTCACTGCATTTCCTAAAACTGAATTCTGTTACACCAGACCTACTTTTGCACTTTAACAATTTCAATTCCATGCACACTAAAACTAATAATTGCCTTATTTCAGGAGATTATCTATGTTTTATCAGAGAACAGAAGTTATCCATTCATTTATTTGATGAAGATGATGCATATTAACCTATAAAAGACGCAGTACTACTTTTGTGGCAGTTCCCAAATGATTTTCCCCTATATTTAACATTTACTAAGTGATTTAATATAATTTATTATAAAATAATGTTCCATTTTTTAGCATTTTTCCAGTGTAAATCAGGGATTTTCCAATATTTAATTTACTGATCACATAGACATAACATCTCAGATTAAAGTTATGGGTTATTCTATCCGAAAGAGAAAAATGAAGAAAAAGTGACTTTTTCAGTCAAATCTATCATTATCTGTATCCATCCACTTTCACTGATTTAACTCTATGGGTTTTACTGGTGAATCAATGTTGTAAAGGACAAACGTCCAAATGGGTCATATCTGATGACCATGAAAAGATGACAAACTGTATTTTACAACAATTATGTACATGGATGAATAGTTGATGTTGATAATTAAATGCATCAACAGGTATTAAACACTTTAATCAGTAGATAGTTTTAGTGGGTGGCAAATATTTGGGTCTTTATGGGTTAATAGTAATAATTCGTCCA
The DNA here is from genome assembly GCA_029822895.1 of Maxillicosta whitleyi. Lineage (NCBI taxonomy): Eukaryota > Metazoa > Chordata > Actinopteri > Perciformes > Neosebastidae > Maxillicosta > Maxillicosta whitleyi. The sequence continues at coordinate 2,203,290 of JAPSES010000115.1, forward strand.
TGCATATCCAATTAATGTGATTTGTTCATATACATGTGTTAAAAAAAAAAACAAAAACATATTTTACCTGCTTTCTGGTACATTAAACTGTCAACCTGTAATAGTGATAAAAGCTTGTTGTACGTAGAATGGTTGACTTGGTGGTGCAGCACACATATTTGGTGTTTTTTTAACAGTATTTCCAATGTGAGAGTCTAATTGCTTGGTGTACTGCTTGTGTAATTACAATGTTTGCCCCCAACACAGTCAGAGTTGGCTGTTGTCTGTTGCTTTAATTATTAATTGCTGTTAACATTCTGCTGTGAATCTACCTTTCTGTTCCGTAGCGTGTCAAAGAGCAACGCGGTAGCTCCTTTAACAGTGATGTTTTTGGCTCAACTTTTCTATTGTATCATTAAACAGTGTCCATTCCATCAGTTCGTCAGGAGTCAGTTCCACATGTGGTTTCTATCCTCCCTGAGCTCATTTTAGGATGGTCATGTACAAACCCCATTACTACTAATAGGTGACAATGCACATTAGACTCACAGATGTGCTTCTTGTATTGGTTAACCATCTGGAACAACTGTTAGCAAAAAACAGTAAAACCACAAATCACCTCTGTTTTCTGTGCGGTTTGCGCTGTCAAAGATATGTTTGGAAGTGTCCAAATATGGTCATAATTGTCACTGTTTAGTTTGAACTGTGGATCAGCAAACAACTTAGCAAATATAAAAACATCACATAATTATTTTATATCTTCATAAATCTCTAAACCGTGTAGAGGAAATGCTGCCGTTTCACCATCAGACTCCACGCTTTTCATTTAAATCTGTGTCCAGTGGAAAAAACAACAACAGAGCTTCTAGTTGTTTTCACAAAGGGACTTTTTTTTTTTTTTTTTTTTTTTTTTACACGAAAAGTTGTTTTCTTAGTGGTTCTCGTTAAATCTGGTCACTTTCTGATGCTTTAGTCAAAGGCCCAGTGGTATTAGTTTTTCTCCCCATTGGAGACCAGCAGAGTGGCTCACTACTCCCTCTAGTGGTCACATGAAAATCCACCCACTTGTCAGTGAAAATAAATTCAGTTCATATCTCTACACTTCAATACATTGGATAAAATATATTATTATAATATAACAAAATAAGCTAGTGTTTTCAGTTCTGTTTGTTTCTTTGTTTGTTTGTCAACTCTTTAGCAGCAAAACTATAGGTAAAGTTCATCCCAAATTGGGTTGATAGATTACATGTGACCCAGAATAGATGTCATTGCATTTTGGCAATAACAGGTCAAAGTAAAATTTTGTTTGTTTTGTTGTTGTTGTTAAATGTCTATAAAAACATCAATTTTGTTTCTGTTTATTTCAACCTTAGCACACACACACATATATAGAACCAATTTATAAGCTGACATCAACACATACACAGATGTGATGTCATCAGCTGGACTGACACCAAAATAAGCTATAATACATGCAAGGGGCGGGGTTTGTTGTGCCTGACACAACTTGTTATTTACTACTTTGCCACTTGCGTCTTATTTTTATTCTGTGATTATTAAACTATATATATATATATATATATATATATATATACACACACACAGAGAGAGATTTTGTTTATACTGTGCATACTATAATATATAATATTGTAACATAAGATGCTCATTATCATGACTTTGCCACATGTTTCTACTAGTATTTGCCAATGTACAAACATTTTTAAACTACTGGTTTTTATGATTATTGTATTGTTATTTTCTTGTGTATATTGTGCTGCTATTGGAAACTTAATTTCCTGAGGGCTTTGCTCAAAGGATCAATAAAGTACTGGCTAATCTAATCTAATCTAATCTAATTTAATCTAATCTAATCTTGTCAGACATTCAGAGATCTTTATTCAAAAAACAAATGATAATTTCAGTTTATTTAATTATATTTTAAAGTAAAAATACTCATATAGCCCCTTTAAATGTCTCACTTTATGTAATGAATCTAAAATTCATGAGAGTTTCACAGAAATCTTCAGAACTCCACAGTACAGAGCCTTCTTTGTCTTTGCACTCACTTTTTTTCCTCTTATCTGAACAACACACAGAGTGATTGTTATTTGTAGTGATGCATTTTTCACTGAGCTTTCTCTCAAGTTCACAAACTCATCAACTATTTCACATCACAGCGAAACAACCACAGGTTGGAGATCTGTAGTATTTATTGCCTCACTCTTCACATATTTCCAGATTTGCTTGTAGGCCATGTGTCTTTATGCAAGTGTGTCAGGCCTCGAAAGAAGGCAGGGAATCGCTGTCAGAAGTAGGGATGTATGGAAATCACATGTATGCTAGCTGTCAAGTGCTATATAAAATGAAGACTGTTTACTCAGGAAAAAGGTAAACAAAGGGAAAATTACATGGGACTGAATTCTAATTGAGAAAGATTTCCTTTTGATGTAACTTGGGAGATCTAAGAAGTGCTTTTTGAGCTAATTACGGAGTCATGGCAGATATCTAATTAGAGTGATGCTAATGAGCCTTGTTTGGCTTTAGCTGATGTCAAAATGAAATTGGTGGAAATCCAAATAAAGGTGCCGGCATTAGCATCTTGCCAAGTAGGGTAAAAAAAAAAAATGTCCGTATTGTTTATTGCTTTCCCATTAGTGTTAGTCTTAATGTGTTTCATTTTATAAGTGTGAACTGGAAGACTCCACTTTGTGTACTTTCACCCTGAATAATCCCTAAAGTACAAATGCACAGACATTTTTTTTTTTTTTTTACCTCTCTCACCTTATTAACCTTGCATCAAATAACTCCAGCAGATGCAGTGTGTCACTCGTGCAGATTTGCTTAGGACACAGAGCTCTGTGCTAAAAATGGAACGTGTCATTTTGTTGATCTTCTTTTGCGCGTTCTCTGTGTCTCTAGGTCTTTGTGGGTTTGTGTGTTTGTGTGTAAATGTATGCAGTGTCTTTCAGTGTGAGCAATCGTGGTTACGTTTTGAAGGGTGTAATTAAAGTGCCTCCAGCAATATGAAAGATAACTGCTGTGGCTTCTCTGGGGGGTCTGCAGATCAGACAGGCCACCAACTCCCTGCTCAGCTACAGTCAATTTAAACATGGATTCAAAACATTTTATTTATTCCTCAAACCGAGCGTGAACCCGTGCGTATGCACTCTGTAAAGATGGTGCTCATCATTAAGAAATAAAAAGGCTTGAGGGGAACAAATGCTACTTTGCAACTGAGATTAAAATATATTAAACTTGTGTCTCACCATTTTTTTTTATTACACCAACAAAGTGCCATAAGATTAGTCTTTTTGCCTTTTGCCACATTTATTATGAAGCATTAACACACTGTGCTTCAGTAGGATTTTCACTGGAGCATTTTTACTGTTCATTTTAACACAAATACCCTTTACATTTTCCAAAAACAACTTCTTTTGAAGGGACTTGTTTCGGTCGAAAGGTTCTAATGTATTTGCCAGAGGTCACAGGTGACGAAAGGGTTCAAATTTAAAGTTCTTTATTTTTACGTGTTACTTTTAGTTGTTGGTTTTACTTGCGTTAACCCCGTCCTGTATGTGGTCAGCCCCACCCTGTACAGCAGTGTTTCCCATCCTTTTTTGGCTTGAGTACCCCCTGAGCCATCTTGTCACTCCACGAGTACCCCTCACACATATGCGTTGGTAATTCTCCAAAAATAGAGCATAACACAGTGGTTATTTGATGAAAATCATTTTATTTAATCTTCTTTTCAGGCTCTCTCTTTCTTTTTTTTTAGCATCAACTTAATTCAACATAATAATAAAGAATACTATGTTTTCTTGGAACAAAAATAATTGACCACAGCAGACATTCTGTTGTCATATTACGAATATTACGAGTTTTTGGACTACAGTTTTTGTAACGCCTTCCCCAATGCGTCGTGTATGCCCTGCAGTACCTCCATGTACCCCTAGGGGTTGGTTGGGAAACACTGCTGTACAGTGTCGTGGAAGCTGCCACATACTGCTACCCCCGCCCTATGGAACAAAACCTGCAATAAGATCCTAACAAAGAGTAAAGTCGAAAACATGACATTTGGACCCACCTGGTCAAACAAAAAGCCAAGGTGAACCAAAAAGATCTAAGGGCCAACTAATATGACTTCAGGAAGCAGCTGGGCAAAACCTCATATCCTGATGTATGTGCCTTGGACCCTGGTGTCGGAGCCAGAGCAGGAGACGAGGCACCGAGAGCGTACGGTGTCAGTGGCCAATTTATAACCAGTGGGAACATGGGAGAACTAATTGGCTTTTTCCAAAAAAAAAAAAAAAAAAAAAAAAAAAAGACTAAATACGAATCATGACAAAAATATTATGGATAAGAGGGAAATATTTCCGAATGAAATAAATTATTAGAGAAAAACCCAGAAAAGACAAAGGGGGGGAATGTGCACCAAAACAGGACATTAGGACACAACAGGAATTAGGAATTATTTTTCATTATGTTGTTTTTCTGATATCCAAACATGATTTAAAGGCTATACAGTGCTTAACAAATGTATTAGACCACCTGTAATGAGAACTTCAAATTAACAATTTCATTGTTATTCACTAAGAAAATGACCAATTGGAATTCACGATTAACAAAATAGTCCTTGTTGACAAATAATAACCAAAAATCCCAATATTTAGTGTGTCCACCTTTGGTGCAGATAACAGTTTATATTTTTGCCGCCATTGTTTTTATGTAGTTTTACACACAAGATAATAACTGGAATTGTGCAACTTCATAGAAAATAGTGATTTGGTGCTGCATTCCCTTTGTATTTTTAGAAAACATAAACTTGAAAATGTATGGATATCAGCAATGGTCATATTTTAGCATTAAATATATCATTTTGATAAAAACATCTTGCATATATTGGTGGATTAACCATTATAGAAACATAAAAAGATATTTAGGTAAAAAAGAAATACTGTTAAATTATGGCAGCGGTGGAAAACACCACTGAGTGGAGGTGGAATTATACATTTGTTAAGCACTGTATGTAATATTTCAACTCTGAAATATATACATATATATTTAAAAAGCCCTAAAATTATCATTAGTGTTTAGAAAAAGGAGCTGCAAAGTTCTGTTAAAGATGCAAAGATGTACAGATATATATTGACATTATTTTTGTGGCCACCAGAGGGAGTAACGAGTCACTTTTTTGACTAAAGCAAGAACGACAAGTTAGAGTGAAACAAGGTGACACATACTGTAGAAAAGAAAGAATGTGTGAAGTTTTTCCACCTCTGACTTTAAAAGTTAGTGTTTATCAATTCAATCTATTTTATATAAAAGTAACTTATGTATATCAATTTATTTTTCTGAAAAGGAGAAGATTCAAAAGCTGTTTATCCCTGCTTCCTGATAAACAGAAACATAATGCACCTTTAAGTTACTTTAATTCTTTCGGCCTTCGTCGCACTGTCTTTGAATGAGCACTTATTCAATTGTACATGTTTACTTTTGATGATCTACAGTTGGTCCTCTTCAATGAAAACCCACTGCTCCATGTTCAGTGCTCATGCTAATGACTACTGCTCAGTGTATTATCAGTGGTAACATACAGAGGCTGAATTTCATTATGGAGACGACGACGTGCATAATCCCTCAACCTTTAAACTAATCTATGAAACAACTTTGAATGCAACACACAAGCGCAATGGCCACCGCCATCAATGAGATGTCATCTTATTTGCAGTTATAGATTTCAGCTAATGCCAATATAAGGCTGTCTTTCTTTTAACACTCAACATATATTGATGCTGATGGAGGTGGGACCTGTAAGTTCTCCTCGTGTCTGCATGGGTTCTCTCCAGGTACTGCAGCTTCCTCCCACCATGCAAAGACATGCACTGAGAAGCAGTGATGGAATGTAATGAAGTATTTTTACTTACAAAGTACTTTCTACTGTACTTAAATAGTTTTTTGTATTTGTACTTTACTTAAGTAAAGATAATAATGCATACTTTTACTTCACTATTTTGTGGCAGTTATATGTACTTTCTACTCTTTACATTTTGGAAATTGATGCCTTTACTTGTTACATTATATTAACATCTTTTCATCTACATGTTGTACATGTTTTTTTTTTTGTTTGTTTTTTTTTACTTTTCATCTAAATCTTACATGAAAAATCACACACACAATATTGATACCAATCATTTTAATACAAATAATATAGTTGTGACACTGAGCAGTGACATTGGCAGAGGCATAAATAAGTATGTCTACATTCTGTATCATAATGACAGACTGACATTATGTGAGTACTTGGACTTTTAGACTTTAAAGTACATTTTACAGTAAGTAGACAGTAAGTACTTAGTATTTTTACTTAAGTAAGATTCTTGATGTAGTTTTACTTTTAATTGAGAACATATTTTGCAGGGTATTGGTACTTGGTATTGCTAAACTTAAGTACTTCCTCCACCCCTGCTGATAGGTGAATGGGTAAATTGCCCATCTCTATATGTCAGTCCTGCGATGAACTGGTGATGTGTTCAGGGTGACCCTAGTGAGCGGTTAAAATTCAATCTTTATGAACTTTTAGGGTCCAAATACACAAATAAATGAACCGACGACTAATAAAGGTGGGACATATATGAGCCCTTTAACCGATATCTTTGCCTAAATAAAACATACCACTTCTATCTCTACACACGCCTCCACAACAACGGTTTTGTTTTGCGTTCAGCTCTTCTTCTGCTACTCAAGTCGCATTGTTTAAATGTACGGCAAAAACTGTCCGATCAGCAGGGCCGTATAATAAGACAACTCAACAATACCATCTGATTGGTAATGCAGCGCATATACGCGTTATTAGACGCTCTTTGAGGTCAGAGTGAAGTTCAAAAACGGAAGCCGGATGATATATAAAATGACAATCGCCATAATTCACTGAAACAATCTGCAAAATCTATCGGCTATAATATAACACTACCACATTGGTCACTTTATGTGAACAGCTTGTGTCGACGTACTGTATTTAGATCATAAAACATGTCATTAATATTTTACGTAATAGCCCTGAAGGGATCATTAGAGGTTTTTTTTTTTTCGCCCCTTAAAGATAATACAACATTTCTAACTCATAAAGAGGTGAAGTGATGTACGGTTTGCATATGGCTGAGGAGTGGAAAATTCTTGCCATCTATACGTTGGACTAAGATATGAACCGCTGTGATTTATACAACGGTTCTTCATAGTCTTCAATAAATCAGGACATCTAATTTGTACAGGAGTGAAATACGTACAGTGCACTCAGCCATTTCTGTAACAGAGCCATGTGGCTACTATGGCTATAAAGAGATTACAATGACATCCCTTACACTTTGGTGACAGCTAACCCGGACACAGCCTTGATGCTCGCGTAAGAAGGTGTCGGTGTCAACGCGAGATGTTCTTTATGGAGGTGAAAACGTTATTTGACAACCATAGACTAAATAAAAAAGGATTCATTCCAAGCCGACGACGTGATCTCGCCGTCGCGCCGAATGGTGGTTTGTATGCGAGGTTTTTTTGGGGGAACCAAAGAAACGGCGGCGCTCATACATCACCGTCAAGGATTAGCGGCAATAAACATTCATCTTCTTACCCTCTTAACGTGATATTTTAAAAGTCAATGGATTAGGGCAGAGCGTGCTTGTAACTAGTAGGAGATAAAAAAAAAAGAGTCACATCTTCAAAAGCCTCCATATAGAGGAGATATATACTACCTGTCAGCCTTTTACTCGCGCTTACCATATCATTTATATTCACGTGGTTGAGAAATCCAAACGGGGAGGTCACTTCAAAACGTCCAGGTCTAATCACAGTCACATGATCTCCAGATAGTTTTTAGCTGTTGAGAATTTTAAGAGGTCGTTACGAATAAATCTTGTCGTGATTTATTGGTGTTTAACTCATCCGCGCCTTACAGAAGAAAGTTTATCCCCAACAACCCTGCAAACAAATAAAAAAATATATACTGCATAGTAAATATCTGCGGTTTATCACATCTAAGCAGTTGATGAATATCACACCCCGAGATAAAATTCCCACTTTATCAGGTAAGACCCGACAGTGTGGTGCACTTCTTATTTCTAACTACGTTGATTAAAATGCCTTTAAGATAACCAATAAGGTCCAAAGCACATTTTTCAATGTACTTAATGTGGTCAAAATCAAGGTGATAAATGCAGAGCATCGGGTATTATCGATATTAGCGTTAGCCCGTTTTTCTTCAAAATCTGTTCGATTTTTCAGACATTTCTGATATTTTTTTTTTCTTTGAGCAGGTGGAGTAACAGTCCAGTAATAATGTCTGCATCTGGCATCTGTATGTTAAGCAAACTGCCAGAGTTTCAACACAGATGGAAGCAATGAAGTGTAAGAAAAATTTCTGCTGACAGCACAGTGGTTTCCTGCCAACAATGCAGTGGTGTCGTAATGCTGTGTTGAATGCGAGCAAACACCCGTCACATGTACCAATAACAGTCAGAACAATGACATACTAATGTTCTATATAGAATGTTCTTCCCTTCGGAGTTGTAACTTTTCAGTGTGTTTGTTTTTCCTTCATCACAGAATGTCTCTAATGCTCCTTTATTTCATTTTCGCACCATCACTTTAACTGGACCGTTGATGCATTTTGTGACATTTTGTACATATTAAAAAAGTTGTTTTATTTTTTTAAATTTTTTTTCATGGTAGTTTTTATTCTATCGTATTTGCCTTTTATACATTTTATTTTATATTTTAGCCTTTTAATTTATATGCTATAAAATTAAGACATGGGTGAATGTATTTCATTTTAATCCAGTAATCCAGTGCTTCTCAATTATTTCAGTTGTGGGGGGGGGGGGGGGGG
>JAPSES010000115.1:2225995-2252871 GCA_029822895.1 Maxillicosta whitleyi
TTCCTTGTGCCATTGGCAACAAATCCTGAAAATTTCATCAAAATCCATCCATAACTTTTTGAGTTATGTTGCACACAGACAAACCAACGAACAGACAGACAAACAAACACCGGCAGAAACACAACCTCCTTGGCGGAGGTAATTATTTACATTTACAAATTATCCTTTCACAAAAAAAATGTGGAAAACCTCAACCAATATAAAACCGACTTCAGAGTTTTACCTGGGCCAAGCAGATAATACCATTATATTAGTATTCATGTGTTACCTATTTGCTTCATGCCTTGTGGCGCAAAAGTCCTTCACGCAGTGCTTCCACCTTTCCCAGTTGGCTGCTAAATTTGGACCCGGATCCATGATTTCCAGCTCAACTCTTCTTTCTTTGGACTGTGCACCACCAGGTAGTGTCTGCTCTCCCTGCTGCCTAGTATTTCTAAACTCCCTGCTATCTAATCTCATTGGACAATTTGGCAAATAAATACAGCGCTAATTGAAGTCCGAGAAACGGCGTGAGGCGTACCCATCACATGAGGAAAAAACAAGATGAGGAACAGCATGGGCGTTCTCGCAGGAGTGCACGAGCCCCATCCTGTCACCTTAATAATTGCAGGACAAACGCAGTTGGATCCAGTGCACCAATAGTCCCCAATCTCTGCAGCTCGTTATTAGAAAGAAGCCCAGTGGAGCTTGTTAGAAGATGAGGGGAGATGTGGTAAATAAGGTTAATTGGCCGATCTGTCAGACCCAGGAAGATGCTCACGCTGACACGGAACAACCGGAACATGATTTCACCCCTTTGTGCCGACACCAGACCCGTCCTGTTTTCGCTAATTAGCATTTTGAAGAAGTGTGACGCTGCAACTGTAGTGGTGGCGACCGTCGTCAAGGTGTGTTGTGATAAAAACAGCAGGTGATGAGAGACAGACCTGAAAACCTAAACTGTATGTGTCACGCCGGGTTAAGAAAGTGTTTATTTGAAATATAAGTAAAAAATGTGTTAGGAAGCTGGTGAACAGGAGCAGAAGTCGGAGATGAACAAAAGATTCGCAAGAATAATCATCCTGCGACATTAAATAAAGCGGTTTCAGTCAATGTGTTCAGTTATTTCCTAATTAAGCTCTTAATCACTGTCGACTCATAACAATAAAGTCTGGGCTTATAATATTTCAACAGGTTTTTTTTTAAAGGTGATGAAAGAAAAATGGTATGTTCACACATTTATCACTTTCTCTTGAAAAATAATTACATATATTTGAAAAAAAAAAAAAAAATCTTTAGAACAACTTGGCAGCTACTTATTTTAACCCATAAAGACCCAAACATCTACTGGTGACCAAAAATATCAACTGATCTAAAATGTAAAATAATTCTTATTGATCCATTAATCCTATCAATACATGTGCATAATTGTTGTAAAATACAGTTTGTCATCAGATATGACCTATTTGGATGTTCAGAGGCTCTGTAGTTACCAACACCGTCATCTTCTACAACATTGATTCACATGACAGACATCTACAACATCTACATCACAGGTGTCGGGGGGGGGGCACTGAATTTGTGAAATGTAAATGTATTCAACTGTATATTATCAATCACGTACATTAAAATCATTTTAGTTTCAGTTCCACATTCAACCCAATTCAGTTTCAAGTGGATCAGAACCAATAAAATACTGTCATAATAAACTATAAATGATGAAAAACTCACTCAGTTTCACTCACTTTGTTTTAGTGTCAAAAAAAGCAAATGAAAATGTTTACATTTGTATGCTATTCTTTTGCAAAAACAGTGAATAACATGAAATGTCTTAAGAGGTAATGGTACTAATGTAATGATGAAGTAATGGTACTAATGTAATGATGAAGTAATGGTACTAATCTAACAAAGTAATGGTACTAATGTAATAATGAAGTAATGGTACTAATGTAATAATGAAGAAATGGTACTAATGTAATGATGAAGTAATGGTACTAATGTAACAAAGTAATGGTACTAATGTAATAATGAAGTAATGGTACTAATGTAATAATGAAGTAATGGTACTAATGTGTGTGTGGATGTTGACGGGTGTCTTTATCAGCACTTATGTTGATCTAATCTTATAAAATTCATGTTCCCTTCACCTCAAATGTTGGTCCTATCTATCTATCTATCTATCTATCTATCTATCTATCTATCTATCTATCTATCTATCTATCAATCAATCAATCATTACGGCTATGCTAGCAAGGTGCGTATGACAAGCCTACACAATGACATATTCCAAAAATGCCATGAAACCCGATTGTGTGAGATGTTTACTTCACAAAAAATAATAATTAATGCTTTTATTTATGGTGCAAAAGTAAAAAAAAAAATAAATAAAAAATGTCACAATGTGATATTGTAGTTCAGGTTGGAAATTATGTATATATATACAAATATTAATTTTCTAATAATTCTGTGGTTTATTAAGACCTTTCACATTCTAGTAATTGCAAGCAACTTCCCAAAAACTTTCCAAAAATGAATCCATCTGTGCTACAATGTTTTTTTTTTTGTTTTTTTTTATTCTAATCGCATATGTTACTCGTATCACAGGACATAACAACATCAGATTATGGAATCAATATCAATATGTGGATTGGTGATGTCAGTCCGATATCCTATCTGCATCTGCACTAAATCTGGATTAGTTCCAACTCTATTACAAATAGATGATGTTTTGTGTGTTTTTGTTTACAGCTTCAGGTCGTGTATACACCACAACCCTGTACATCAGTGGTACAAAACAGCTGACATGAAACATTAATGATTGGTTAGGCTTGATTTAGAGCGGTGTGAGAACTCAGAGACAGTTTGGGAGGGCAAAAGCACTTAAAGAAATAGCCTCATTGTTAATGAGACTGATATGAAAATGACTTCCAATGGTAACTCATTAGTTCTGAGTGAAAAGGCAGGACAGGATAGAGCTGGACCGGATCGTTAAATATGCATGACATCAGCGTTCTGTGCTTTCTCTCCACCTCGTGCTCTAATTTCAGTTTACATTTACTACTTTTTTTGTTATGGTTTGGCATTGTATGGTGCAAATCCAGCATAACATTTGTGTGTCCTTATAGACCGTTGAGATTCCCCCCCACCCCTTTTGTTGCTTCAGCTAATGACAAAAGGCAGTTAATTAAAGGTTTGGTCTTGGGGGATCTGCATCCATCATTACATTTACCCAGCCAGTCACAGCTCCGCAAGGGGGAATAAAAACAACGAAAGGATGCTGGTGCTAAAATGTATTAATTAGATGAATATTACGGCACCAAGATGAAAATGTCTGGAATGCGACCTCTGTTTTACATGGTTATCTGCGCAAGAAACTACATTTTTGAGTCGATTCCTACAGTATCACATCTCATTTTATAGCACGATACATTATATAAAAAGGTAAAACCTCCGCACTATGCACGAATCTTTGAGCGGCATTCAGCTCTAACCATGTAAAAAGTAATACTTGAGATGTTTGCTGCCGAGACGTTATTTTACTATGCCAACAGCATGGCTATTATTGCTCAGAAATCTTGAATAAAGACAGAAAAGAAGCAGACGTGCAGACTGTGAATAATAATACACTGTTGTCCATAAAGGTGGGATAAAATATTTGTACCTCTGTTCATGAAATAACTGTGAAAATGTGATTCATTCTTGATGGATAAAGTGTAACTGGGACTCAGTATCTAACCACTGCACCAGATCAGAGGATAATACTGATATGTATAAATGGGATTAAAAAGGGAAAATAACAAAAAAATAATCCAACAGTGTATATTTACTAAAAACTGATGCTAATGTGTATTTTAAACCCAAGATATTTGTTGCATCATATTAACATCACGTTGATAAAAATAAAACATGCATATTGCACTGAAACTGTACACTGTATAATGGGCATGAAAAAGAATCCAAAAAATTTAACATTAACTTTGAACCATGTTCTTGATTCTTGGAGAAGAATTAGAACAGGTACTTGAGATGTTCACTGTCAGGCTATTATTTTATAATGCCAATACCATGGTTATTGTGAGAATAGGACCAAGGGTTCTAGTACAGCAGGATATTTAAAGAATTGTTTGACCTTTCAGGGTCACTCAAGGTCAAACGTCATGGCACCAAATGAAAGCTCATATGTGACTTTCTATCTAATGGTAATAATTCTTAAGAAACTTGATGGACCTGTTGTAGACAAATCATGACAATTCAGTTGGGTGCTCGTCAGGGAATTTCTCCCCATAGTTTATTCCCAAAGAGATCTTTAGACCTTCTTTACACGTCATCCAAACACATCACTGGACATTCCAGCGGTGTTCATTGTCCATACCATAGATGAAGTTTAGGCCTGGACAAGTGGTATGTGACCAAGAGATTGTGCCAGATTGCTTCATAACGTTGTTTTCCTCTTTTCCATGTCAACCAGACCTTAGGAAGGAACATTCCATGGCTCAGTGTTCTTGGATAAAGTGTTTACAGGACGTTTCTTAATACACTTTTAGGAACAGAACTCTTTATTATATTCCAACCGACCTTGCCCCAATGAAATTCTGCAATGAATTTGAGTTGATTCTTGCGGATGGCTTTGGAGAAGAGGTTTCTATAAACCTGAACTTAGACGACCTAGGGTTTGATCTTTCAAGGTCACAGGTCATGGCACCACATGAAAGCCCCAATGTGATTTCCTATCTATGACCAATACTAATTATATCAATATCTTCAACTGTTTTCGAGTCATAGCATTTTGAAATTTGAGCCATTATAAACCAATGGGGCTTTTTGAAAATTCCAAAATTAATAAAACATTAAAAACTCAATATTTCTCAATCCTTTCAACAAACTTGATAGACCTTACCTTAAGGAACCCCTGCTATGAATGTCAATTGATTCAGGCTGACGGTTTTGGAGAACAGGTTTCTTAAATAAACGGTTACGGACAGACGGACAAAAACTGACACCAGTCGTCCATTGGACCCTTCAGACTTTTAATGAAACTAATGAAAAATGAGCCATTTACCCAGAAATCTTGAAATGAAGCAGATATGCAAAACGTGATTAATATACTATTACCCATAAAGGTGGGATCAAATATTTTAACCTCTTTTCATGAAATGATCATGAAAATGTGATTTATTCCTGACTGTATGTAATCATTACACCAGGTCAAAGGACATTACCCGTGTGCAGAAACGGGAATAAATAGAGAATTCTGAACCTAATTCTAACTTCATGGGTAAAAAAAAAAAAATTAAAAAAAGTTAAAGCTGATGCAAATGTGGATTTTAAACCCAAGAAAGTCTTTGTATTTACTTAGAACGTTGCATCATATTAACATCACATTAATAAAAAGAAAAAAATGAAATAAAATACATGTATATTACAGTGAAGCTGTATAATGGGCATGGAAAAATAATCTTAAGAATCATCACGTTGCCGAATTTTAACATTTGCTTCGAGCCATGTTCTTGATTCTTGGGGAATAATTAAAACAGGTAGGTGTTGGTGTAGTAATTTCTCTTTCTCGGGTATGGAGCGAGTAGACCCTTTCCCATTAGCTGATCTGCCTTTTGATGTTAATTTATACTGTTGGATCTCCTCGTCTCCACTGAGCCAAAGTAATGGATTTTGAACTCGCAATCAAAGCACCCTCAAGAGTTCCTTCTCTTGCCTTCCAGCGTGTAATCCTTCTGCATTTAAGTAGCCCGTGTTCTACAAAAGCACATGAATGAATTATATGCTATATGTGCTACTGTCGCCATGTTGGGAACCCTTCAACTTTGAGAGGGGTTTGACTCTTAGATCAAGGAGAGGCAACTGTTGATTTAATGATAATAAGGAAAAAAAAAAAACATTCTGACAGCGTTACGTGGGCTGACATCGATGCTGAAGAGAAACACACTGTGGTCAGATGACTCACTGCAGTGTTTAATCTGCATTCGTTTAGCATTTACATCGGAAATTACCGCTGCTGTAAATGCATATACCGTAATTTAATTAATGTAGAGCTGCACAATTAATCTGCGTGCAATGTCACCCTGTCTAATTATATTATTACAAAAGGCTGTGATTCTGCTACAAAAAAAACAAAAAAAAAAAAAAAAACAACACGTGACTGTGTGAGCGTGACAACCTGTTCTCTGTCTGTGTGCAAACTGCTCATTATCTACAACAATAATGAAGAAATTACTAATCAGCCTCTGTTTCGACACTGAAGTACACACACACATTAATACATATAAGTAGATGTCATGTTGGAACACATATGAACATTATGGTGTATGGAAAGTGGAGACATGACATCCAAATTATGTTGTTGTTTTTTTTTATTATCAGTATATCAGTGTTGTTTCATTTTTTAATTATCATTATATCCGTGTTTTATTTGTTATTATCAGTATTGTTTTATTTTTGTAATTATCAGTATATCAGTGTATTTTGAAGGAAAGGAAAGGTAAGATAAGATAAGATAAGATAAGGACTGACTAGCTCAGTTGTTTATGCCACTGAGTTTGGTGCGGAAGATGGCCAATTCGAGACCCAGGTGGCATTTTATTATTTTTATATATATTAATTCTTTTTTCACTGATGTACAAGGCATATAAGAAATCATTAACATCAAATATGGAAGAGAGGTTTGAGAAAAGACTAAACTACTACAATGTAAAATAAAAAGAAGTCTTAAAAAAATCAGATGAAACAACGTTTATCAGTAAAGGGCGTTGATTTATTGAATGATCTCAAACACACAAAAGAATTCAACTCAAACTCTTGAAAAAAAATCCATTAAATTCAACATGTTCATGAATTATGAAACAGGATATTAATTTGATGGTTGAGACAGTGTTGAATATAATGACATCTTGAATAATGTTGAGTTCTAAATGATGATTTGCAGCATCAGTGATGGGAGTATAGTGTTGTATTGTGAGTGACTGATTTCACAATTCTGTTTATTTAATTACATATTTCAAGTATTTTGTCACTGGCCAAATACTTTTGCACCTGAATCCCAATTCACCCCTCAGCCCTCCCCTTAACCCCTACCACTTGGTCCTACCCCTTTAAAGAGAGCTGCAAGATTTACTGGTGTAAATATTCTCCAATGAAATGGTCCAACCCTTCCAGACCTGTGACATCATCAGCACTGATGTCGCTGTAAATATTCCTCACACCGTCAGCAGCTGGAACTGTCTGTGTTCCATGAGCTTTGTTCATCTTTTTACATCTATCAACTATAAACCGCAGAAATGCCATCTACAACACATTTCAATGACATTAAATGGTCGATCAAATTCAGTTGTTTACGAAGAAAATACATACATTTGTGTTTTTCTTTCATCACTGTTGGGCTTTTTGGTTGCGTTTACCTCTATCTTGCAGATTATTTGAACAGAATTATGGGAAATTTCTCCTACCCCCTGTGTTCGTAGTATGGACCTGAAAATATCATTTAAGGGCAATACAGCACTTCCCCTTTGACTAACTGAGAATCGGGACAACACTACCTCTTCATGTGAATTGGCTGGTGAATAGGCTAAATCCTATGTCTATTGTGGATCAGTGTCTGGTCATGTGATTATCTGGTGTGTCAACCAGGTGGAGAGCATTTGGTTTTATTCCCCCCCCCCAATGACTTTCACCATATTGTGAAGCCCTATTTTTAATGTTATCGATGTTTGCATTAACTGTAAAGCCTCTCATCTACTCTTAGTTTAATCAAAATAAAAAAAACAACATTAAAACTGCAACTTGAACCAAAACCCAAACATCAACACAATATTTAATAAATAAAAATAATCAAATAAAATTAATTATGGAATAAAACGTGACCAAAACAAACAAACACCTAAACAACAGTTTGACTTCTGGTATATTACAGTCATAGTGTCTTGGAGTGCTTCCACAAGAGCTTTTTATATTTTGAAAGTATATACTTTAGCATAATTTGAGGTCAGTTTTTTTTTAAATAATCATATGTATTATGTGGAAGAATGCGCAGAAGGTTGGAGAATTGGCTTAGGAACAAAGATATTTAAGAAACCAATTGTGATCATTATATCTGGGAAGTCATTTTGGTCAATATTGATGCTCTCTGCATTTTCCATGAATTTTGCTGCCAAAGTGGCTTGGGAGTAAATGCACCTACGACTAATAGAAAAGTGAAATCATGCAGTTGGGCCCAATGGGAAAAAGCAAGGGTTTGATGCAGTCTATTTCTGCTATTATTTACACATATGTTTGTCAAATCAAAATATAATTTTACAAGTCAAGAAAGTTGCAGAATACATGTATAGAAAGGCTACACACCTGTTATATAAGTGACTTCATAAGTTTGCTTCTCCGCAGGCTGCTTCACTTAACTACTGATTTTATGAATGGTATCCAGATGACCTTTGCGTGACCATATATGACCCTTTACTCATTATGGACATAGAACATCCTTCCCCCTTTTAACACTCATCTCCAGCGGTTGTGTCACAAATCCCTCTTACACTCAAGATACACATCACTTGTGTGAACACTGTTGATACTGTCAGTATTCTCACAGCTGTTCTGTGCTACAAAGGTTGTACTTATCTGATGGTGACGAGAATAAATTTAATTGCAACGTGATATATTTACGTAAATATACAAAACACTTTTAATTGCCGTGTTATCTGTAGGTATTATATGTTTTCCATGTGTGTCGACGCCATTATTAGCCTCCCAGTCCAACCTGAATCAATGTGTAAAATATCACATTCAGAGGGTTAGGGTTATGTGAATGGAAGATCTTGGTGTAAACTGATACGCAATCAAATCACAATGAATAACACACGAATGGTTGAAAATGCCTATATATAGCACAACAAATACAATAGGAATTGGAATGACATAAAACACTATTTAATGAGCTCAGTCTCTTAAATGTACAGTGTGCAACTCCTCTACCTTAGGTGGCAGCACATACTTGAATCAATGCAAAGACAGTGTGATTTATCTATCACGATGCTAAGCTTTGGGACAAAAAGTTTTGGCTGCATCTTTCGTAATGTTCCAATACTTAATTTCCACAACTTTCCAAAATGACGAGCACCTCAACTTGTCTGTCATCACTTCAGTAGAGTGATGAGGTAAGTGTAGAAAAAAATAACATTCAGGAATTGAACATGAAAATATTTAAGGTATTGTTTATCTCGTGGAAGTCTTAAAACACAGGTGTTAAACGTGTGGCCCGAGGGCCAAAATTGGTCTAACGAAGGGTCAAATCTGGTCTGTGGGATGAATTTGTGAAATGCAAAAATTAGCCTAAAGATATTAACAATCAAGCTGTCACATTAATTTTAGCTCAGATCCCCCATTGAGACCAACATGAAAGTAAAATATTAGCATGATAACCTAGTTCTAGTTGAGCTTCAACTGGACTAGTTTAGCTTCAAAAGAGCAAATGTTGTCCTGTTGAACCTAGAAGAACTACCAAGAAGAAGAATGAGCTGGGCAAATGACAAACTGAAAGAGAAACTGGTCTTATTTAAGTTTTTAACAATTACACCTGTTACCAATTGTGTGTAATGCACATGTATATATGGCAAGTTGAGGGATAATATTGGTAAAGTTACATTTTTCTCATAAAACACCTTTTTTTTTTTTTTTTTACAGGTATTTTTTTTTGTGACAGGACAGTTTGTAAAATATAAATATGATCATAATTTAATGTTTTTGGTTATTTTTTTGCACTAAAACAAAGAGGAAAAGTTAGTTAGTCATTAGTCATTATGTCTAGGCTAGATTGTCATTATTGTACCGGTCCAACCCACTTCATGTAGTCCCTGGAGGAACAGGAGTTTTACACCCCTGTGTTAAAAGAACACGATTTCGGTTGTGCTTGTTCTACTGTTTTTGTGATAGTATGATCATTTTGCTGTTCTTAAACCAATAGAAATAAAATCTCTGAAGTTGCATCCTTTTAGGGATTCGGTGTTTATTCTTAAATCAATTTTTTTTTTTTTTTTGTAGACTCGGCGGACTCCTACGACTAGAGGGAGAGGCAGAAACAATGGTAGGGGTAGTGGTTAGGGTCAATGGAGAAGCAAGACGCCACCTGGGCCTTTTCTACCACCAACTGCCATTACAACCAATGGAGAAGCCTACCCCATTCTGCAGGCAGCTAATTTGACTTTTGTCCTCTGTGGGCTCGTGTAGCAGCAGCAGCAAACTCAAGCAGTACCCGAACTAAGTATATTTAAACAGGTCTTTCTAGAGTTAAACATAATGGTATTGTTGTTGTTTTTTTGACTGACTGAGCACCATTTCATTCAATTATAATCAATTATTAGATTGATTATCGTAAAGAACTCCATAAAAGTCTTTCAAACTATAACTTTAATTGTGACATTTGATGCCAGATATTGGTGTTGCATTCAGCCTTGCCAAGTTTAGTCCTCAAAGCTCTGGCAAAATACTCTCTCAAGCAGACTTATGGGCTCTGATCCAATTACATTAGGCTTTCTTAATGTGTACAATTAGTTATAAACAAACAGAGCATATTTAGTTTGTGGCACAATTAGGTACATGATCAAAAAATACTGTCTCTTGCCAGTAAGTACATTTCATACTTTTTTCTCCCAAAGTTGAAGCTGAAAAACTGACTTCTATCTGTGTTCACATCATAATTGTAACCCTGTCCTGTATTGTCAAGTAAGCATTGGTTTAGTAGAAGTGTTTGACCTCCATAATAATGGAGAACCTAACTAAAGAAAAACTATTAAAATGAGCATAATTCAAAAGTCAACATGGCAGTTCGAGCTATGTAGTCAATTTGTCACCGGAGCATGTAAAGCGAGTCATAGCAAATACATTCATCTGGTGCTGGACCTTAACGTTTCAACACTTTATTGACACCATTATGTTGTATAGAAATAATGAAGCGGGCTTAATGTCTCCTTTCCCAGAACCCAATCTAAATCATTTTTTAATCAAGTGAGTGCCCTCCCTAATCAACGCTTGCGCTTCGACTGCATGTGACCTTGGCTGCTGATGCATCTGTCAGAGCTTTTATCTATGCGCACATCTTATGATTACGCACTAATAAATCTGAGGCTAAACTTCGGAGGCGCTCATGTACAAAAGACTCAACTGTCACCTGACAGAAGGGAAGGGGAGGGGTGGGGGTTGGAAAGCTTTACAAGCATGGAGCAACTAACCCACATAAAATAGCCCTTCATTTAATCTCTAGCGGATCGAGGGGGATGCATCAATAGGGCCATTACAGCTCCCCAAAGGTAGGAGTTGGGCGCCTGATAATAAATCAATACACCGCCATAAATTGACTGCGCTAAATACTCAGCTGTCAAAAAAGTTTATCCTTCGTCGCTTGAAGGGAGGGTGAAAACAGAACAAAATATTATGGGATTACCAGAGTGAAAGTGATGAGTGGAGACAAATTGTAGCTAATGCCAGAACAAGTTTCTTGGGAGCTTGGACTTTAGTATTTTCATGCTTGAAAACACAGCAACTTCATATATACAGATTAAAATTTCATGACAACCATTTTTAGAGTACCTCAGCTGTGAGTGCACAACATATCAGTGAATTTCCCTAATGAGTTGTATTTTATGAGGAAAAAAAACTCTGTTTCACATCAATGTCAGACTTCTCTTTTTCACATTGTTACTATTATTACACAGTGCTTTTATCCTGAATAAAAATAGCTAGAAAACATAGACATGAGTAGTCGACATATGGAGAGATCGAGTATATCCACTCAAACAGTCTTTTTCCTTTTCATAGTGTGACTGTTGCAAATTCTCTTCTGCAGTGAGATATATGGAGGCTGATAACTGCACGAAAGCATTGGCTGACTGCAGACTCTGCCACTGTTTTCCACTGTCAGCCTAAAATGGAACACCCTTGTGCTATTCATCATATGCTACTCAATTATGAATGTCTGAAAACTTGAATGTGCTACAGTAATATATTTGCAGGGGATAAGAGGAGAAAGAGCTGTGCCCGGAAAGGCAGAACAAACTATGGCGCTTGAAAAGGGATTCTTCGGGGGCTAATCTTTAAAATAAAAGCTTTTCTCATCCCTCAAATATGACCACGTTTACAGTAGAGTGACAATGCAAACATTTATGCAAATATTGTATGTTCTGCATCGGGCATTCTTGGGAATCTGTTGAAACTGCTTAGCCGCGGGGTGTGATTAATAAAGCATCTAAAAGCTGGTTAATTTGCTTTTTGATGGCTTTAACATATGGCTAAATAATGGGCAGACTTATCATTGTGGGCATTGTCCTCTTGCAGGACTTACTAATAACTATGAATCAGCCAGAGCCATTGGGGTTCCCAGACATAATTACCCAAGCTCCCTTTGTCTGTAGGAGCTCAATAGAAGATCTAAAGCAGCCTTAGATGTGTCCGATCTGATCTAACTGTGATGCGATTTCATGTCCTTTATGGCTCTAATTACTGAAATCTCTAGTAGAGGAGTCGACTCTATAGACGCGGCGATGGGTACAACCTTTATCTGTGGAACAAACGGGACGGTTTCTTTGCTCTGAGCTACAAACCCTCATTTATTTACTCGTCTAAATACCTTGGATTGTTAGAACTGAACCAATCACTTTCGAGATGCTTTATGCTTGTCCTCATCATTGTATCTTTGCTACCATATTTCTCGCTGGAATGCACGGTAATGGGAAAAGAGTGGCACAAAGCAACATTGGTGCAATGAGTCCTTGACCTGAAGTAGAAAAAACCTTGCCATAAGCTCAATTATGAACACTCGTTATCTAGTACATACATAATTAAAAGCCAAAAACGGCTGCTTCTGAATAGGTTCATCCTTGGGGATTTCACATTTTAATAAGATCCTCAAGGGGCCAATCAGGGGCGCGCTCCCCTGCTGGGTTCAACTGAAAGGTGAAAGGATTTTTCAGGTGAATATTTTAACGGTGTAGGTGTTTGTCAGCTACTAATTTGAGTTTTTCTAATAGTCCAAGACAGATCAAAGCAAGACTCATGGTGCTTGGTAAAGTGAAAGGGAAACACACATCATGTTTAATTATATTCTGCATGGGAGAAAGTTTGCCTACTTAAAGTCTAAAATTAACTTCGGGAAGCAACATTACTTTTTTTTTTGTTTAATGCAGAATCAAAAGATAACTAATTGATTTGAATTTCAAATGAATTTTACCACAGGCATTTGAGAATACAGCTATGAGCTTTGCCATAAGCTAATAATATAGTTTGTCAAATACATTCGGAAAAACTCTGTTTTCTTTGTTCAAAGTCTCAAACTTCAATGAATGCAGCACTAAGAACTTGCAAAACAGTAACAAAATCATGCAAAGACCTGCAAATAGTCACCAAAATACATATATAATACATATAACCATATACTTATTTAGTTTCTTTCTGAAAGGCTTGATGCTCCAGTGCCAGTTACTCTTACAAAGATCCATCATTTGGTCCAATTTCAGTCTCAAAATATAAATATCCACAAAATTCCCCAGGCTCATATGCAGAGCTCACTTTTCAGACACACCTGATTCACCTGTAGCGATGCTCCGATGGGTGTCAGATTTGATCTTTGAATAGTGCGGTTTATGGAGAGTTTGAAGCCACATTGAACACTGGAGCATGCTGTGAGTTTACCAACAGTCTGAAGGTGAAATTAAAATACCATGGCACCCCAGGCTCAACAACCTTCTGATACTATTTAAACAAAACACGACTTTATTTATCCTCAGATCATTTGATCCAACCACCACAGATCTGGAAACTCCTTATGTTTGTTTTTTTTTTTTTTCCTTCTTTTACCATTTCTAAAAACATACCACATACAATAGTAATGTTCCATAATCGGTTCATACTAGTAATTATGTTAACTTATTTTAACCCTTATAAAGCTGACATTATAACAGGCCATCTAGGTGTCTTCATGTTTTCTTTGCAATAAAATAGTCAGAACATGTCTTTTTTACCTTTTTTTTTGCACCTTTGTTTACAGAAAATAATTAACTTTCAGTATCTGATTTTTATTACTATTATTATCTGATTTATTATTATTTATTACACTCATAGGCACCATGAAAGCTTAATCATTGTGGACCCTACATAAATTCACTATCTATCACTATTGGAGTGGGACGCGGGCTAACAGCGATATATATATATATATATAGATATATATATATTGTCAGTTAGTGTTAGCATAAAAACAAAAGTGATTGTTTCAACGTTCACCTCCGAACTTACATGCTTCTCATGTACAGTGGATCTTACATGATATTTTCAGAACTTCAACCCTGTATCCACTGCCCCCACCAAACACCCCCCTCATAAACACTCCAGAATACACTGGTCTACAAGTAAAATGCTTCCAGAATAAAAGCAGTGAAATTTTACCACACGAGTCATTGATAAAGAAAATAAATCATGCCAAACATGCTGAATTGGCTGAAGTTTCCAAGATTCAACTTTGGGTCGAAATATGAAATTTGAGAATAATCAAGAGAATGGGTTTTACTCTAAAATAAATATTTATTTCAGAGCTACCAGATCTACTTCAAAACACTGTCCGCACATGACAATACATTCACTTTACAGGTTCTATTTAGTGGAAGATTTACAAATCAATTGTAAATATACAACACTAATATATATATATATATATATATATATATATGTAATGACACTTTATCATATATATTGAAAACATCAGTAAACCAGCACTTTTGTCATTTATTTTCAATTCATCTCATTAAAATCATAATATTTAATGCATTTAATCTCTGAAGCAGATCATTTGTAAAAAAAAAAAAAAAAAAAAAGTAGACCAGTGTTATCAAAAACAACTGTAAATTTCCATAATGATACTTTTTGAGATTATAGGAATAAACTTTCAACTATTTTACAGCTCAAACATGCGTTTTGGTCTTAAGTATCCATAATATGGCTTCAGTTTTGTTTTGTTTTTTTTGCTACTTCCAGGCATTTTTTGGCCTGTGTGGAAGTCTCTGCAATAGTTCCTTTCTACTTGTAATAGAGTCACACATTTCTGCTGTAAAGTGTTGTATGAAACCAGAAAGCGCTTAATATCAGCTTTCTGATGCCATTTGAATTTTGTGGACAGCACAAATGGTTCAGGAGTTACAGTAATTTGAGGGCTGTAAAGAACAAAATGTAGCTCCAGAGAGATTACTGTTGTTAAAGGGTTAAAGTGCAATTTGTATTTGAGTGGAAGTTGCTGAAATGAGATGGACAATTTATGCAACATTTTATTCCTTAGAGATTAGCTTCATCAGCTGGACCCCCAGTTGGAGAACACAGTAGAACAGTCTAGTATGTGTAGGTCTCTGTAAAGGTCCCGCCCCCAATTTCGTGGTCCAGTAACATATATATTTTACATGATTATTAATAGATGCAAATTGAAAAATGAATGAAGGTGGTAACATCAAGCCAGGACTCTTTATTTGGTCAGTTTACTTCAATAAGTGGAGCTCGTATGTAGGTAATTATTACACATTTATGATGACAGCAGTTATGACCTTTAGTACGAATGCAGTAATGTAAGCAATAATACCATGCTTTGATTTAAATACATGTTGTATCGGTGGAGCTATCGGGGATGTATTGTTATTTAGCTGCTATGTTAAAAGACTATGGTTCTGTTAATGATTATTTTGGGATTCTTGACATTGGAAAAGTTAATCAAAATCTAGTAAGATAGCATTTTGGATGTGTAGCTCGGCTATCACTATCCGACTGCAAAAAACAGGTTTTTTTAATCAATGTGCCAAAATGCTACTTGCTAATGCTAGCTGTCTTTCATTTTAAAACAGTTTTGTGGGTGAATATAAATGTGTTAACATCCCTTTAGCATTTGCTGTAATTGAGCTGTTTTGTGTTTATTATTATTGTTATTATTAGCTAACATTAACTAGCTAACAGTGATCCCTTGGGAATGGTTCTTTACGTTATACATCCCAATGTTGCCAAAAGGGGGCGCAAACCCCATTGTGCTGGTTCCAAGCCCGGTTGTGTCAGGAAGGGCATCTGATGTAAAAACCTCTGCCAAATCAACATGTGAAGGTGATTCGCTGTGTCGACCCCGAAAGGGACAAAAGCCGAAAGAAATCATCAGTGACTTATGTTTGCTATTTAGCTACAAAGATCATGACAGCTTGAAAGTTCATTCAAACTTAAAAGAAATGACAAAATGAATAAAACTTTTCTGTTATTGATTATTCTTTTGATACTTTGGGCAGTAAAATTACTAAGAACATTGAAAGACATGTATGCTGATGGACTTTTCATTTCATTCCAATAAGTAAAAGCCAAGTTTCAAATTCCAGACTCTTACGTCTTCAAGTATCTCCATCTGAAGATTTGTCTATCCTTCATTTCACCATTGTGACTATTTTGGACATAAATCCACACCCCAATGGGACAATTGGTAAAATATACTACAAATAATACTTCTAATTTGGAACCCTTGGTGTGAGGTCAAAGAAAATGGGAGGAAGAACTGGCCACAGGGTTTTCTGAAGATGTATGTCAATCTACTTCACAACATTCATTTATCCTCAATCTGTTTAAGATATAGATTAATTCAATTCAAGGTGGTTCATAGACTGCATTGGTGTAAAGTGAAGTTGGCAAAAAATCAATTGGACTTGAATCCTACTTGTGATATTTGTGAAACTGAACCAGTCACATTGTCTCATATTTTTTGGTTTTGTTCAAAACAAACATTCTTTTCATTTTAATCAAAAACACAATTGGTATTATTTTATCTCTAAATGTATCCTAGGTCTGTTTCCGTCCCATTTGATGGTCTACATCTGTTAGAATGACTTGAATAATTACAGTCTCCAGTCCCAGGATCTGTTAATCCTTACAGTTTCAAAAAGTCAGAACAAAACTGTCAAAGAAAGCTTTTAAATGGTCTGCTTCTACTGCCTGGAAGAACCTACAGAAGAACATTAAACTGAAAGAACTGGGCTCTTTTAATACATTTAAAGTCAGTTTGAACCAAGTGTGTGTAGATGATTTTCTAATTGATTGAAGTACCTTTTGAAATAATGTTTATGTTTTATATGTATATTCTTAACAGTTTTAAGTTTGTTTTTAGTGCAGACTTCCATTGTTTTCATATATATATACATTTCCAGTGTGGATGTAAGGCTGTGATTTCCATTTTGTGTATCTTCTGCTGCTGCTGTCTTGGCCAGGACACTCTTGAAAAGGAGATTGTTAATCTCAATGAGCTTGTTTTCCTGGTTAAATAAAGCTTATAGTAATACAAAATAATAATAAAAAATGTGCCTGTCTTTACCACTCTTCTAGGTCATCCACTAATAATACTTAAATGGCAACATAAACAACATCCATTCAAATCTTTGTTTCTGAATCTTTTACATGATTAAACATTGGAAATCATTTGATATTCCATAAGAGGATGTGCCTATACGTTATTCAGTACCTGGAAACCTGTTCTGAATCATATACGAGAGGTGGATCCCTCCCTTATTCCAGAGGAGTCTTGACTAGTAGCTGAGTCTGTTCATTCATTCATCATCTGAACCTGCTTTATCCTCATGAAGGTCACATGGGTTGCTTGGAGCCTATCCAAGCTGCTTATTGGTGAAGGCGGGGTACACCCTGGATTGGACTTGGCACCACTTCATTGCAGGGCTGACATATGGAGACAAACAATCACTCTCATAAGTTGGTGGGGGGAGGACCGGAGCACCCAGAGAGACCCTACACACAGGTCCCACCATCGACTGGTGTTGGAATTGAGGCATGAGTGCCATCAACTGCACCACCATGTCGCCCTAGAAGAGTTGATTGTTCTTAATTATTTATTTTAATGTTATTTTTAATTGTGTTCTTTTTATGGTGCAACAGGGTGGGGAGTGTTGATGGGTTTGGGTATTAAAAAAACTGATGACTGTATTATGGATTTGTGGGTGATTCAATATATAATAAAACATTTTGAACAACACAATAAGAACAATATTAAAATAATTTGTTTCTTTTAAAGCCTAAGAAGATTTAGGGGGGGAAAAAAACCTGTAGCCCCAGCTAATTTAATTATAATTCACATATCTTCATTTCATATATGTACATTTATTTTATTTATACATCACCACCACATGTTACCTTATTCCAGCAAATTTATTTTAACTTTTCCCCCCTTTTTTTTTCCTGCACTAGTTGAAGGAGCCACTCGGCTTTCCCTTGTACCAGCTCTCTGCGAGAATTGCATTAATAATGTAAAGACAATGTCTCCAACCTACATACATTAGACAGTTTATACCAAAGACACATGCATTAAAATTGACAAAATAATTTGTCTTCTATTTCACCACAAGAACTCTACAAAAACTCATTTTATTTCATGATGCAAGGGATGAGAAACAGTATTATCACACATGCATAGAACAAATTGTGCCATATATCGACACATCCTTGACACTGAGGACACTGTGTTCCTGTTCTTTTCTCTGTGGGTTAAGCAGAATACATGCTACACTGACACTTTCACACCCTGAACTGGACTGAAACATGTTCAAGTGCTGCAGATCAGACATCCATGTACAGGCTAAGCATGGAAATTAATCTTAAAATGTGTCATTTATTTAATAAAAGTGGCTTCTGTGTGTATGTGTGTGAGGATTCACATAAAATCCACAAAGAGCTGACTGCAGCAGTTTAGCATACTTATGTATTTTAGGTCAAGAAACAGACTAGTGAAAATGGCAAGATGATAGGACCAATATTTTGAAAAATGTTAGTAATTTTTAATACAATAGCATTACAATCAGCTCCTATACCTAGAATGCTTTGGCGGTGACTATTGGACAAATGCAGTACAGCATGCACAAATACACAACGGCATGAAAACTACCACATCTACAACCCGTGGATCACCACAGGTCAGACTGTACAGACAGTCCAAGGTCATGGCAACTGAAAATGTTCTGTCATTGGAGGATCTTTTTTTTTTTTTTTTTTTTTTTTTTTTTAAGATGATGGCTGTCTGTCATTTTGACAGATTAAAATACTGAGGGTGTAAAACAATGAACTGAAATACTGAGACAAATCTATAGAATGGAAGAAATTAATTGAAAAATCATATTTTTATGCAAATGTGGATATCTGTATTGCCCTGTCGGTTGAAATAGCAGAATATCTAAACTAGCACTTTTTTGGGAGGGGGGGTTGTCTGTATGGTTTTGATTTTGTTTTTGTTTTTTTGGTTAGTTTAAGCTTTTTTCTTCCCCTTCTAACTTTGACTTGTACAATTAATTCTCTTCCTTTCCAACTTTGAAACCAACTAGTACAATAACTAATTATTAAATGAGTTTTGTTGTCAGGGAGTGTTCCTGATTGTATGTGATCAGTATTTGACCTTGATGATGACTAAAACTAGTTAAAAACAAATGAATAAATACTGAGGGTAATCTACCAAAGAAGGTTTTCACCCAACACTGAACAAAACCTAATCACAGGATCACTGATCTGTCTGTCTCTTGGCACCACCGTTTACCTCTGCGCTGAATACAACACTGGTAATTCAGTCAAATGACCCCCCCGTTAGTTTCCCTGTAGTAGACCCCATGTCCAGTTCATACTGGCTGTGCATATTAATCAGTCATTGTCAAGTCTTGTCTCGTTATTTTGCTGACTTTTGCAAAATTCTATGCTACTTTGTGAGCACAAAATATCAAGGCAGCCGCATCTCCGTGGTTATTTTTAAAAGCCCAGTAAATGTGATGGCACTGATAAACGCGGTGAAAAAAGGACTGATGCAACTGCAAACTGCAAATAATACGGCAGTTGTTATGACATTTGGCTCATTATGTATGCATTTTCTACCTTCCGTGTGTTCAACATGTCAGTTTACGCCAAGATCTCCGGTTCACATAATGACAATTGTAACCTTCAGTGAAGGGATATATACACATGGAAAGCTTTTAATGTGTACAAATAACATGCCAATTAAAAGTGGCATGTATATTTATGCGAGTCATGATATCCCGTTGGTTTATCAGCCACCAGCAGCTACAGTTGCTGCATCATAGAGATGTTGTTGAACAATAAATACTACTGAATGTGTCATTATCATAAAAAATTATCGTTTGAAATGGCACCTCATAATGGGTTATGATGGAATTTTTACGATACAGTCTGCCTAAATGACAGACTCTGTATTCAGTGTATGGCAACCAAAAACTACAGCACTCTAATCGCATTGTGTTATATTATCATTGGCCCCAGCATAATGAGCAAAAACTCTCATTTACAATTCCAGATACCAAAACTGTCCAATGTCCACAGAGGCACAATTCCAGAAATTCATGCTATCAACATGAGACGTTTTCCTTTAGGAATGAGTCAATACTCTTCTGTCCTGAGCAAACACCAGTATGAAATGGAAGTGTCCCTGCTGACCAGGTTTCAGAGAGAATAACATCTCTCTCTCTCGCTTCGTCTCAAAATAGAGCTGCGATATGCTGCTGCACTGTGTTTACCTTCAGATCTGAGCGTGCACGAACAAACGCATGTGACCTCCATGACACCACCGGGTCTGATATAATTTGATGCAAGTTCTTGGCTGACATCGGGCAAACGTTATAAGGTCCGAGACCTAATTTCGACGAGTAACCCTCTATTCTAAAAAAAAGGGTTAGACTCAACTGTGACTCCAATATATAGTGAGTACTTGGCACTGATCAATTGCTCAGGAGAGAGAAAAAGAAAAAACAAACAACAGAGTATGTTTCGGCTGTTTTTTGAATAAGGAAATTATACCTATTAATGTACATTTAAAGAAATAAACAATATAAGAGGAAAGAATCAGCTATGAAATATGAGACAAGACTAAAAAAAGACTAGAAAATTGGCAGTTTTTGACACAAATACCCACAAAGACATGCATTTATGGACTTTATAGGTTCACTTTGATATTTTCAGGCCTCTGGTTCTTCTCCTGTCATTAACAGTGCATATTTAAAGCTTTGTAGTGTTATAAAGTGTAAGTTTTTACATCTGTCTGCCTCCAAGAGAGTAATAAGCTATGTAATTGAATCATCACATCACAGTTTGCTGCAGTTCAATCCCTCCAAGTGTCACGACTTCAGAAATTCAACATGTATTTAAACAACAGAACGATGTAAGAAGGTGAAAGGATGTTACAGATGGGATTATCTAATGGCGATGTATCATGATGTCCATACATGAGGTGAATGTTTGACAAATAAGTCGATCTGAAAAAATCCAAAGTCACTAATGCCCGAGTTGAGTCAAAGTCGAGTAGATTTGTTGTGTGATGACATCATCACATTGACAGAGGAGGAACAAAGTACTAATCTGAACAATGAAAATGAACAATGTACAGTAAAGAGCAGACTGGAAACTGTACAGACACGAGCATCAACAGTTCTTAAACATTTTAATCAAAACAAACAAAGGCTAACACCTTGGATTTTCTTTTAAATTCAAGTGAACGACAAAGTGGGAAAAAGTTCAACGTCAACAGCAAAGACACACAGTTAGAGAAAAGAGCGCACCGTGTTCATGACATAACTGAACAGAATAATCCAAACACAATGTGTGTCCACAGTATTATTCGGTATTGGTGCTACTTTTTTTTTTTCTTTTGTCAATCCACTTTTGTGGTATTATCTATGACAAAATTCTTTACGGGACATCAAATTTATTCTCGACATTTCTAAGTTTAATGTCGACATGTTGAGTTTAAAGTCGACCCATCAAGATTCAAGTCGACATCCAATTTCAACTTTATTCTCGGAATTTTGAGTTTAACGTTGACATGCCGACTTTAATGTCAACATGTTGACTTTAATCTTGTCATATCAAAAAATATCTTCTCCTTCATGAATGGCCCTAATGCTCTGTTGTAATTATCTGACCTGCCTCGCAAATAAAGCAACTTTTTCTAAACCCACACAAACCCAACCTGGGCCCACTGATCCGTGCATCACTACCTTGCACTTTAATATACAAAGATGAAAGTATGGACATGCGCTGAAGGAAGGCTTGCATGTCTGTCAGGTGACGGAGAGAGAAGAAGAACAACACAAAACGTTTCGACTCCTCCAGACTAATTTCGACTTGTGCCACAGATGTTGACAAACTGGTTTTTCTGTTAATGCCCTACTCTCAATATTGAAAACCAAACGTCTACCCAATGTAAGTATTTTAATAGTCAAATATTTAAGGCCCTGCACAGATTATAGCTCTTGCCGAAGCTTCTTGCAAGTTTGGGTCCAGAATAGACACCATTTACGCTCAAGAAGTTTATGACAAAATGTGGCATGTTATTACATAGTGAGGTGAGAAACGACATTATTACATATTGCACTATCATTATATAATACGGTGCTACATTGTGCCTCATTACGCACATAATCTCAGGCTCGTATATAATCAGGAGTTACCTCGGTTTACGGGGGAACGGCCACATTTGCGAGTACAAATGACAAAACCGATCAGTCAGGAATAATAGGGGCATTCAGACCTCGAGCATAAGACAGAAAATGGGTCCACATTGTACCAAATTTGGTCTCGGAGCCCTGAATTATGTTCAGGATGGATTTAATCCACAATTGTACTTTTTGTTTTTTTTACACTAAAAAACAAAAATAAAAAGTCTGGAGTTGTTCTTTATAGGTCATTATGTTATTATTTTCCTGGTCCGGCCCATTTAAGATCCAATTGGGCTGCATGTGGCCCCAGAACTAAAATGAGTTTGACACCGCTATTATTGACAGAAAACAATCAATCAATTAAAAAAAAAAAAAAAAAGACAATGAAACAACACTTATACCCCAGAGGCTGCAGCCTTTCAGAACACAACTGCTTGTCTGTCCGGGCCCTGTCTGTTGTGATGACGTTCCTTCCATGAGGTTGAAACTTTCTTGGAAGCACCCGCTGACTTCTGTCACGCCGCTAAGCTTGACAAGGCCGCAGATAACAGCCCATCTCCTCAAACACTGCCCCTCCAATATAACTCGACTTTGAAGTCCAGTCAAGGGATCGGGCAGAACATTTTAAGCAGTTAATCCCTAATTTTTTAGTCAAACGCACAGTATCCGCTTAATATTTACCACAGAGAGGTTTCTAATTGTCCTGCTTACTGGTTCCAACTTAATGTACCATACCAATATTTTATGTGACCACTGGAGAGATTCGGGCTGTATGCTGGGGTGGAAAATCCTTTCAATGATGTAATTAGCATACCTTTGAAAGGGAAAAATAGCATTATTATTTTATTTTTTTTAGTAACCGCACGGTCATGGTTTGTAAGTAGAGAAGATTAATTAAATTTGCTGTCCATAAAGTTTTCAGGAACATTATGCAAATAAGATTTTAATTATTGCCTATTCCAAGTGTCATCAAAGTGCTTGTCTGAAAGGGAATAGAATGCCACGGCGAGGCCTCTGTGGTTTTCCCTCCTTTCATTTTATTCCAAAAATAATAATAGGAAACTAAATTATTTCCAGTTCGTGTCACCCTACGAAACTTCCCACAGAGTTTTTAGTAACGCTTGTTGAAAATGGTGACAATTATGTAAAGACCGTGAACTTTGATGACGCTCATTTGACAGTGTTTTAACAAATACACAGCTGTCGACAGCTGAAAGCATCGACTGATCTAAAATATTTAATACCTTCTAATCTGTTGATGCTTCAAAACAACACAGATAAAATGCAGTTCCTCAGCTTCTCTGCAGCATTAAATTTGTGTTTTTTGGACATTCAAAGGCACCGTAGTGAACGTAGGAATACTATCATTGTCTGGATCACTGAACACATTTACATGATCATAAAAATCCAAAACCTGTGAGTATTCAGATAACTGTAATCATCCGATGTGACGGCTTTACACCACACTAACGAAATGTGATAATTGATGACATCGGTTTAGACCACAAGTGTTAAAAATAGAGCCTGTGGGACATATTTGTCTGTGTTTTAATGTTTATCTTGATCAGGTGTAGCTGGAATGTCATTTCGTTGCTCTTAAATATGTGCAATGACAATAAACAAATTCAATTTACAACCGGACCACCAAAGGGTCCAATTTGGCTCATGAAGTGAATGTATTAAATGGACAAATTACACTGAACAACATAATAATAATTGTATGCCCAGTATGTAGTACCGACCCGACTTGGCTATTTTGCATTTCCAGGTAGCTTAGTGGTTTATACCACTGACTTTGGTGCAGTTCGATCCTCAGGTGGCCCCTTGGGTTAGCCCTTCATGCTATACATCCCTATAACTGTAGCCACAAGGAGGCTCATTGTCTCATTGTGCCGTTCCCAAGCCCGGATAAATACAGAGGGTTGTGTCAGGAAGGGCATCCAACGTAAAAACCTCTGCCAAATAAACATGCGATTCTGATTCGCTGTGAAACGTACTTTTATCACGAAAAAGAACCTGGAATCTCGTACCTGGTACTACTTTTTTTGGTACCACCTCCACTGTGATACGAAACCGTGATGTATAACCACTGCAGGTCACCCACTGTTGGACAATTTTCTCTGTGACCTGCTGTTTATAGAAATCTGATGCGGAAGTAGACAGTAAATATAGTATGGTACATTAATCCACATCATTGTAGATTCAGTCTTTGGTGGCCGATGTAAAATTTCAGATGAGGAAACGCACAACGAGTGAGTTTTACACATGTGCAGACGTAAGAAAAATGTAATAAATCAAACTAACATGTACACACACAAGATGCTATTGGAGTATTGGGTAGAAATCCAGGTGTGTTGATTACTGCTGTTGTCACATGATCCTGTTTACATGATCACAGTCAGAAATCAGATAATGATCAGAGTATTGATGGGCATGTAAACAGAATTTGTGATTTATCAGTAAAACCCATAACAGTGGATGTACAGGCCTCAGTTTATGACATCATAAAAAAAAAAAACACTTTCTTCAATTTATGTGTTTTGTTTTTGTTTGTTTTTTTACATAATAACATTTGTATTTACTCTGAACTTATATGAATATCTACATGATCACTAAATTAAATAAAGGAATATATGTGACATGGTGATAAAGGACTTAAGGTTAAATATACATTTAAAAAAAGTCATTACAAGTGTAATTCTTAAGGCTTAGTATTAAAATATAAAATTTCACTATGTAATGAGGTCGCATTGAATATTACGAATGAAGTATTTGTCCTGAATCAACATTCCACCTGCATTTATTTGCATTAACACTTATTTCTAGATGGTTTTCACCTTTTTGGTTTTTCGTCTTTCAGTAGGTGTGTGAGAAGATGTCTAGAATATATTTTAAGCCACAATCAACGGTGAATCGGAGCTACCCAGAAGTTACTCATGCCTGAAATTATACAGTTCAAAGGGCGCTGGGTGCGGTTACACATTTATAAAATCAAATATTGGCAAATGCTGGCATTCCGGTTAAAAGGAATTACACGTCTAGGCAGGGAATTTAAAGTTAAAATGGAGATGCATAGGCTCTGATGACTGAGACCTTGATCAAATATTGATTGTGTAGCACAGTGGGGAAGGTGAAAGTGCTGAAAATCCTAAATCCATACGGTGGAATTTGCAAGACGTGGGCCTCCATTATTTAATTATCATTTCCTTGGGTGAGATCAGCTCCCGAGTCGAGGCCTGACAGCTCCTCTCGGAAAGAGGCTGCCGGAGGAAGCACGGACTTTAATTTGCAACTTTTCGCTTTTCTTTCATTTCCGCATTACTGCCTCACCCTGAAAGCAGAGTCAATTCAATCCCTCCACAGAAAGAACACAGATCTATTCCAGCATGAGTAATAGCACAAGGATTGGGATTTACCACCAAGGACAGACTGTAAAAGGCGGAAAAATGCCTCCCTTTCGGAAACTTTTAGGCAATTTTTATTTATTTATTTTTTTGCGTGTGTGTGTGTGAAATGTGGAATCCAAATGAGAAGTGTTCATTTTCAGTGAATATATCAAATTAATCCTAAGTGATGATTCTTGACGATGTGGAAACACTTTACAGCAGTGGTTTCCAACCTTTTTTAGCTCATGACCCCATTTTAACATCACACATTTCTGCCGACCCCAGACGTTCAAAACGTAGACATTTTACTGCTAAAATTTAGCTTTGAGCACGTAATAGTTTGCTATAATATGTTGCAAATAAACATTGATTTTACACAACATTTAGTGTATATAGTGTATATTATTTATAGACTGAGGCAGAAAAGCCAGGTTCAGATTACTGCACAAAATGAGAACTAATTTTTTCTTGGTCAGGATATGTACAGTCAGTCCAGCTTGGATTTAAAAGGATGAAAATTAATACTGAACAAACAACAACTAAACTATGAATTATGAAAGAGCTGTAGCATCTGAAACCGACCACAATGAACATTTGACAGATAAACAGTAGCACAGTGCTTCAGTTTCAGCTTCACAGTTTGTCATGTCTATGAGACTGCCTTTCTCGACTCGCAGTTATTATTTTTTAATAGAAAGTTGTTGTGGAATTTCAGGTGACCCCAAGGTTGAAAAACACTGCTTTACATACTTACTTCCACATCTTAAGTTGGATTTCAAATGATATGGTTATTTACCATACTTTCTTCTCAGTTTGAACCCTGTGTTTTATACAGCGATGTGGCTCCGGTATGGACTTTTATAGGCTAACGGCCTCCAGGGGGCGCTCTAGTGGGAAGTGCAAAAGTGAGACAGACAGATGGAAGAGGTGATGAAGAGGAAGACACTAGTTTTAAGCTAAACTCATTCACACACCCTCATCATTGAAAACACATGAACGAATGCATATGTATATACAGTCAAGA
>JAPSES010000115.1:2254740-2280297 GCA_029822895.1 Maxillicosta whitleyi
GTTTTCTCATATAGTCCATGGACTTAAGAATCTTAAAATGCTGTCCAAATAAATGAGGGACTAATATTTATGGTGGTAGTGGTGGTGGTGGTGGTGGGGGGGGTTGCACTTGGTGGAGGTCTGCGCTCTACTGAGTGCCATTCTAGTTAACCAGATGTTACCAGTTTGGAAAAAAGCAGTGAAGGGATGGAAATTAAAAAAATAATAATCTTTCTGTTTAACATCTTTCTGTGTAAACATCTCATATCTCATGTCACAATGTGGACACCTGCGGCTTATAATCAGATGTGACTAATATTCAGGTGTGGCTTATAACCCTTAAAATCCGGTAAATGTCTAAACCAGTTCCACTTCAAAAACCAATTAAATTGTCCCTAATTGCGAACCTCAAACATGAACCGTTCACAAAAGCACTTCCAACAGTTTCTCCAACACTGGGTTTTGAACCATTCTAAAGCTGCGTGCCCTGCTTTGCCTGGCATTTTAGCTGAAAGTCAAAGCGCTCGCTCAGTGTCAGTGATATGCAAACCCCATTTACAAACAAACCTTGGCAATGACAACAATTTGCCATGTTCCATTACATGATAGACCATCAGCGGTTGTGGGGAAGGCTTGTTGGGAGAAAAGACAATTTCTGTCTTAATGCATCTGTTGATTGGCCGCACTGTGGGAATTCAGAGAATAATAACCCTGTGAAGGCAGTGGGAGAGAGCGGGGATGAAGGGATCTAAATCTGTGCTGTGGACAAACAGGAAAGCTGCTTCCCTGGCATCGTTCTTCCCTCGGAGATTACATGTCTCTCGTTTTCATCATAACATCCAAGTTGGCTTGCTACCATTAATAGGACAGACCTCAGTACTTATCCCATCTTTTCACAGCGGCCAGAAAAAACAGACCACAGTGGAGCAACTGTGTCATCTGCACAGTATAGGATCTACGGAATGGGTTCGTTTTTTTTTTTTTCCCTAAACGGGCAAAAGCAAGACTAGCGGCTTGGAGGTGTGACTACGAAGTGAAATAGTAAAATACTCTCAGCAGACAAGGCTGTGGGTTGTATTCAGGTGGACAGCCTGAAAAGGTAATATACTGTAGCTGCACAGCCTGCGGTGAGTGAGGCAGTTTCTGCACCGTGGCCCTCTTGGCTGTTCAGCCTTTTCCTCGTTCACTCGTTCAATATACCTCCACCTCTGCAGGCTGAAGCCCATATACTAGCCGCTTCATCTCTCCACGGTATTTAATGCGTTTTTTCCTTTCCACTCCCACTCCAAACCTTTGCCAAATGCTTGCCTGACAGCAGCACATCCCTCAGCTTTTGCAGCAAAAAAAAAAAAAAAAAAAAAAAAAAAAAAAGTAATATGGACTCATTTTGCAGCAGCCTATGGCGCTGACAGGAGTGGGCCTGTGTCTGCCAGAACTGATTACTTGCAAAGATTGCTGATCAAATTGTCAAAGCGTCTAAAGTTTGAGACAGTTTTCACTTTCACTACCTGCGGAAAATGTGACCTCATTTTATTTATCCAGCGATTTCAACGTTATCTAAATTAGGGGGGTGTATTGGCAGGAATCTGGTGATACAACACAAATAACAATATGATATGTCACAATATATCACAATACATTTAACAGGATAATATTATGTTTGTTTTGTTTCTTTTTTTAAATGAAACCTGAAATATGCACAAATATTAAACAAATTTGTATTTGATCAGATCTGATGTTTTAGCACAAAACTCTCTAAAAACTGAAAAACACAGGATTTGGATGAATAAAGTTTGAATATCTGGCTTAATATCAATACAAAAACCCATCATTAAATAAAGTCATGTTCTACAGGCATAACAGTTTAAGATCCTGCGCAAATGTTCATATTATATTATTTGTAAAAAGAATGCATAGCGTGCAGTCTCTGAACCATCCAACATCTGAACATTAGTTTTGTTCAATCCCAAAAGAACTAACACCTGCCTCTTACAGACAGTAAAACATGCTTTTAGGACGCCTGAAATAACCATTATTTAATAAAGCAGTGTTATCAGTTTTAACAAACTACATGCATGACCTACAATATCACAATACTACACATCTAGTACAAACTCATATGAATATATAAATAAAAGAACAAAACACTCAGATGAATATATACATAAGAGCAAAATATTCAGATGAATATAAATGAGAGTAAAATACTCATGTCAATATATTTATAGAGCAAAATACTAAAGTTAATATATAAATGAGAACAAAACACTCATGTAAATTATACAAATAAGAGCAAAATACTCACGTTAATATATTGATAGAGCAAAATACTAAAGTTAATATATAAATAAGAGCAAAACACTC
This sequence comes from Maxillicosta whitleyi, assembly GCA_029822895.1. NCBI lineage: Eukaryota > Metazoa > Chordata > Actinopteri > Perciformes > Neosebastidae > Maxillicosta > Maxillicosta whitleyi. Next base: position 2,257,084 of record JAPSES010000115.1, read on the forward strand.
ATGTGAATATGTAAATAAAAGCGCAAAATACTCCAGTTAATGTATAAGTAACAGCAAAACACTAGAAGAGCAAAATGCTTATGTTAATATATAAATAAGATTAAAATCATGATGTAAATATGGAATAAACTAATGTTTTGACCTGAGGGGATCAACAGGTTCTAGATGTGATAGTTGTGGTACTGTTGTGTATTTGTGCATGCTTTATTATTTATATTATTTATTTATATTATTACTTATTTATTTATTATACACACACACACAAACCACTTAGCTTTTAATATAGAACAGCTTAAAGAATTCACCAAAAAGAAAACAAAAATTAACCTCCGCCGTGTCTGTATTTGACTAAATATCTAAAAATAACAATAAAGTACTTTTTTAATATCAACATATTGCATCATGAAATGAAATATCCCGATATATTGCGGACACTGATATTTTCTTACAGCCCAAATCTAAATGTGTGAACGGCTCTGGACAGGACTCGCAACTAGTATTTTTCAGCCATTGAAAGTTAATTCCATTTTCAACATCTCCCATCTTGGTTGATGATAATTCATCTAGCGTTATTACCTTGCTTTTATCTTCATCTGGGAGAAAGAAAACATCATCAGGGAAACACACTCTGGCCTCTCGAGTAAGCATTTTAAATCTCTTTCATTAGGCCGGTATTACAGCTCTGAGAACCTGATTAGATGCCTCATTCCTATTGCCTGCGCTGATTGTTGTTAATGGCAACCTGTATTGCGGTGGCATTGTAAGGGCGTTTGACTCACTCCATTCCAGCGAGTCGCGGCAACATGTGGCTGTTTTAATTACTGCTCCATTCAGATCGATGTGGCATTGGTTGTGTGATCAGTATTCTGGTTTTGAGCTTTCCTTAAAAATCCGCTGCTCGCCGTGCCTCGGGTCTTGATTGTTAAGAGCCTGTTTATGCGAGGACACTCAATCAAAGATCCATCTGCTTTGATTTAACACTCGGGATGCTGGTGAGAACGGTTTCAGCAGAGTTTGTGACCACACTTCTGCAAGCAAGACACCGACGCTTTTTTAGTCAACCGAAATCAATGCGTATTTTACTATATCAATGCTATCAATACTGTGATAATATAGAACACGAGTGACTATTTTTGGTCAAAACTGTCGCAATAGGGTGAGGTCAAGGGCATCACAGATACACATCCCACTGGGCTTGATTCTTAAGTTTTGAACCAGCCAAGTTTAAGACAAATATTACATATAATTGGAAAGGTCTAAATGCCATCTTAAATGTACTCAAAGGGCAAATGTTTGAATATGAAACCTAGAGGTGCTGCAAAGTTATCTTTATATTCATTCTGGAAAGAAATCAAGTGGATTTCTACAACCTGTTTTAATTCTTTATGAAATTATTATGTTTACAACCAGTTACGTCACAACATTTGCACATATAAGGTCAAGGCTTCCGATGAACATTTCTCTGTGTGCGACATAATTGTTTATCATCAGCGGTTGTAGTTATTACGCGCCCCCCCTGTTGGTGACTCCGCCCCATCCCTAGTTGTCTATGAACTGTCTCTTCTTTGTCCTTTGAGCAGCTGAGTAGGTCTATGGCGTCAATATCGTGCCTGAGATATTGAGAAGCAAAAAACTAAATCCGAGACAAAAAGGGCAAAACTCTAAATCTGCAACCAAGAAATCAAATTCTGCAAAGAACAGCCCTGCGATACTGTCTTGTCGATTCGTTAACAACCTCCGCTTTTCAATTGGTTTCTCTCGGTTCCGCTTTTTTTCTCTCTCGCTTTCAATTTTGAAAAGGTTCGCACTTGAGTTCTGGCACTGATTTTGCATCTGTAAGAAGGTGGGGGCATTTCCGGATGCTGGGGGTGGGATGTAGTATCTTATTTCGCGGGTTGGTTGGTCTGACGCTGACGTAAAATGCATTGTCGGTCAGTAGCCAATGAGCTACTACATCCCACCCCCAGCATCGGGGGTGTGTAACTAAAAGTGTAACTTATTTAATCCCACCTGTTCTCCCCAAAACAGTTTACCATTTAACTTCCTATCAGCACAATATGAAAAAGTAAGGCTCTTGGTTCAGTTACTCTCACTATCCATCCATCCATCCCATCCATCGCTTAACAAATGTATTAAACCACCTGTTATGAAAACAAAAAAACATAAATAACTTAATAGTTTATCAAAAACTTGTTTCAAATTAAGATTTTTTTTATTGTTATTCATTAATAAAAATGGCCGATTGGAAAAATAATCCTTGCAGTCAAACAATCAAAAATGTCCATATTTAGTGTGTCCCACATTTGGTGCAGATAACAGTTTACATTCTTGCTGCCATTGTTTTGATGTAGTTTTACACAGAATGAAGTTAATAACTGGAACTGTACAACAATAGTAATTTGCTGCTGCATTTCCCTTTGCATTTTTGGAAAACATTAAATTTGAAAATCTATGGATATCAACAATAGTTATACTTAGCATGGTTTTTATAAAAAAAAAAAAAAAAAAAAAAAAATCTTTCATATACTGGTGGATTAACCATTATAGAAACATAAAAAGATATTTAGGTAAAACAAAAATACTGTTAAATTATGGCAGCAGTGGAAAACACCTAATACTGGGTGGAGATGGGAGAATACATTTGTTAAAACACTGTATATTGACATAGCCGAAAACAGAAAATAAACACACACACACATATATACATATATTAACAAACACAAGTGGCTGAATGTGACAGAGCTGCATAGTCAACAACCTGGAGGGGGTAGGGTCATTTGCATTTAAAGGGCCAACGCTCAAAACGACCTTTTTTTTTGTGAAATAGACTTAAAAATGGACCTGTGGAGTTGAATTACTGAAGAATTCAGACCCAAGGAGAGCATTTACAGTTTATGTAGACCTCAGGGAAATGTTTGAAAATGCATAATTCCATTAACAAAAACAAACAAAATATCACTCCTTTAATAAAAAAAAATTAATATATTTACACTAGCTGAAGAAAAGAAGAAAATACCAAACAATCTGATCACTCTTTTCTTTTGGCTTCTACATATTATCATGGGATACTTATCACACTAGATTAGGTAGAAAACAAATAATCCACTTGTTTATATTAATTATCACCAGTGTATTTAAAAGATTAATCTTCCAGTCTCTTCATCAACAACATATCTTTCATCTAAAAAGCCACTCTAAGCACATATTTGTTGTATCTGTTACAAGATAATCCCGTGTCTGTCCTGCTTGGAATTGCTTTGACTCAGAGAGGCGGAGACCGACTGGGGCTCCAGATGCCCACTTCTGGGCCGGACCCTCCCTCAGGACAGGCTGGTCTCGGTATTGAGCCGCACGGTCTGGACAGAAGCAGACGGGCGATTCCATTAGCGTAGCTGCTAAAAAAAGAGCTACACCTGGGTCCTTGCCATTGAGCGGAACAATCCGACCCCCTCCCACCCCATGTAACCCAAAAAAAACCCCCACAGAAAAGTCACAGAAAATTTAAGCAAAAATAAAAGCTTGAATCTTCTACTTATGAGGCCAAAGACAAAGCCTTGTGTGCCATCTTCTTCCAATCTTATTTGATGTATAATTCAAACCGAGTTCAGTCAAATTCAGGTTAAAGCGGAAAAAAAATATGAGATGGTCCTTTCCACCAGTGGCCAATTAAAACTACAATTAATTCTGTATTATTACTGCGTATACATTTTACAGTGTAAATACTCCCTTTACTCATTAAAAAGTCAGATAAATTATAATTCACTGCATAGCGCATTTTGATATGTTATTCACGTGCATTATAAGAATAATTTAAGCACATTAATGCATATGATTGTCTGTTTAACCTCAGAGGAAATCAAGTCTGTCTAGAAATTACAACGCCATAGAAGTATGTTGTAAATCCAGCCAAGCTTTTGTTCACATATAATATTGTCTGTTATATTTCACCACCATTATATTCATCGTCACTGAAGAATCCTTTTAGGCCCAATCCCAATGCACCCTGTGGCCCTCCCCCGTTCCCCTCCCCCCTGGCCCTCGCACTTGACACTACTCCTTGAAACTTAGCTGCAAGGGATAGGGGTATGACATGACTGCTGATGACGTAACAGGTCGTGAAAGGCTGTCATCAATGGCAATAAACAGATGTGAAAGCTTTATTACTTCCGCCAAGGAGGTTATGTTTTTGTTGGCATTTGTTTGTCTGTTTGACTGTTAGCAACATAACTCAAAAAGTTATGGATGGATTTTGATGAAATTTTCAGGATTTGTTGCCAATGGCACAAGGAAGAAATTATTAACTTTTGAAGGTGATCCGGAAGGAATCCTGGATTCTAAACATTGGACTCTTCATAAATTCAGTATTTTCTCAAGCTGTTGGATTGGGGGGGGCATGTAGGTCGAGGTGAGATCAGTACATAACATCACTTACGCTAGCGTGAAGCATCGAACAGCTCTGTTACACCTCAGATCATATATATATATATATATATATATATATATATATACACATTTCTCTGATTTAAAAACAAAGGGCATCACATCACTGACCATATGCTTGTCATTTACCACAGTTGGTATATAATTATTGTTGAAATGTATTGTATTATAAGTTATGCAGACAATCAAGTAGATAGTAACGGTGTGCAATACACATCAGTTTTCTTCATCTGTTTACTATGTTATTTACATTATTAAACAGATGTAACCTTATAAGGAAGCAAAAGCAATGGGTAACATTGTACAAATGACATGAGAGTGGAATTTATTATGTGTTCTTCTTCCCATTCTTTTTTGAGAAGTACATGTTGAATTTATTGTGTTAATACAAGCGTACAGTCATGAAGAAAAAATAAATCAATCAAGTCCTAACTCCTGTGTGTATAATATGACTAAAAGATAGAAAACAAAACACAGAATGTCTAAAAGCACTGTTTTGGCAGTCCAATGCGAAGAACTGAAGTGATTTTGGTTTGGAAAATTGATAGATATCAGCTCTGGAATTAAACTTTTATTAGCTATTTTTGTTGTTGTTATTACATTTGTCCAAACAAATGTACCTTTAGTTGTACCAGGCATTAAAATGAACAACAAACTGAAGAAAACTAGGGGTGGTCTAATCATTTTTTCTGCCCCTGTACATGGCATTGCTATATTGTCTTGATCAACTCTATTTGTATTTGCTCTGTTACTTCCTTGCACACACAAAAGTTTTCTTCTGCTCAAAACAAACAAATAATAAAATAAACAAAAAGATACAAGGGGACAAGATAGTGAAGTGAAATGCAAAATGTCATTTCCGACAGAGCCACTGCAGATCAGACTTACTGTAGGTCAAACCTTCACTGCTGGGCTTCTGCAGCTGAACGCAGCCTGAATGTGCTTCGAGTCCGACATCGTGACTTTGCAGCATCAGCAAATACATCCTGCAAAGTTCTGTAGGTTCAAGTGAGTGAACGGAACACTTTCAGCGTTGAATGACTCCAAAGACTCACTCAGAAAGTGGAGCCACAGCAATGCTACCAGGAGATGACTGAAGATGAGCCAGGAGATAGTCCATGTGTGGGAGGATGTGCAGCTCTGAACAAAAAACCACCAAAGGTATCATCACTGGTACATTTGAAGTGGATAAACAATGTCACGTTTAGCTTATATTGATTTTTAACCTCATGAAAGTAGTATTTAAATGTGCAAATGGAGTTTATCCTCAGCCTCTTTGCAAAGATGTGAATGAAGTGCAAAGCTGCAGCAGAGCAGCTTCATGTGGTAACTGCTGAGTTCCACTCTGTAAAACATTTTTTTTTTCCCCTGACATCTCTCTGTAAAGGGAGCAAAACTCTGGAACTCACTCATCATCGGAAATCTGCAGCGAACTTCACCACCTTCTCCACAGACACTAAATCCTGGTTTAGTCAGCAACAAACCATATGTCTGCTCATATGGAATGTGCTTTAAATGTCAGTTTTGGCAACGTCCTGTAGTCAGTTATGCAATTGTAATATTTTGTTGCATTTCTTTCAAGCAGCAGTCAGGTCATACTTCATATTTTATATTTTTATTATTTTTGATTCAGTTTGTTTGTTTATATATTACCAGTGACTAAAAATAAACGTGAATACATTTTGGGAACAATAGGTCAATGTTCAAATTTTTAATGAATTTCTGAAATCTTTTTTCGCCCATTCATTATAATGGGCAGATTTTCAAGTGTCTGTAGCAGCAAAACCATTGGTTGAATTCATAACAAATTAGGTTTAAAGATTGCCAGTGACCCATAATATATATCAGTATATTTCGGGAAAAGTAGATCCAAGTTCAAATTTTTAAAGAACATTTACTTGTAATAGCCGCAATTTCACATGTCTATAATAACTTCAATTTTGATTAAATTTACTTTAGATTTGCCAGGTATGTAGAGGAGATTGATATGCTGACATCAGCACACGCACAGACATGATGACATCAGCTGGATCGATGCCAAAATAAGATACAATACATGCGAGGGGCGGGGTTTGTTGTGCCTGGCACCACTTGTTTAACTCCGTACAAGCCTCTAGGGACAAGTGTTACAAATTAGCATTCGGCACAAACACCATTGATACTTAAATGGGATTGATGTTCTCAGTTTATCTCTGAACATTTCTGTATATTAAATAAAACATAAATTAAAAAAAAAAAAAAAAAAAAAAAAGTAGCCCGTCAAAGATTGTCTAGTGGTGACTTTCTGTACATCAAAATGAATGATGGTTTAATTATTAAAATTAAAACCCTGGATGTCCGCCTCTAAATGAGTATTGAAATAGTCGAACATTAAGGTCCAGACAGAGAGTATTGATGCCTTGAGGGAAGTGATTCTTCCATTTATTTTAATATTCTCATGCGATGTGAGAAGATAGACAAAAATAATTAAATATGTGCATGTGTGAGCACAGTGTGTCTACCTACAGAAGATGTGTACGTACATTATGAGCCAAACCCCATAGAAACTGGTCAGCATAACCGAATATTAAGATGTCATTAAAAACTAGTCACAAAATTATTTTTTTTAGGACCTGAAATGTTCTTTTGCCCTTTTTAACATAATCCAAACAAAATGTTTTGCCATATCATTTTTGTTTAATTTATTGTTTGTATCACATTTGATACATTGGGTGTTTGGGGTAACTTTTTAATCACACTTTTTTTTTTTTTTTTCCCAGGACCATTTTGAAAATATAAAACATTTGGGGTATTTTTTTTTTTTTTTCCATAGAACTTTTACAGCTTTTTGATGTCCTTTGAATGACACTACAATTTAAGTATATTGTCAATTTTCAACCAATCAACAATAAAATCATTCCTCTTAACAAATATTTTTTTGAAAATCACCAAAGACTTTTCTACAAAATGTATATTGGATAATTCAACGTTAGCAGCTATAGTCAAACAACGACATTTGTCATTTATTCATATTATCTCAGATGGCCCATAACAGTGTTTGACGGACTGGTGACATTTGAAGAGGACTTAGACATGAAAAGACGACAATACTGATTTTTTTTCAGTGCATTAAACCCAGCCTTTAAATCATTCTTGACCCCTAATGACGTACTTTTGATGGCTAACACTAATCACTATGACTTTAATAATACCACTGTCTACTTCTGCTAAGAACCTGTATTGGCAGGTAATGATCAACATCCAGCTCTAACATTTACTACTTCGACCTTGTATTGATGTGCATTTTACATTTTTCTGCTGAAATAAAACATAACGCAAGAAGTAAAGCATTCATTACACGAAAAAAAAAAAAAAAATCAAATACATTTATAACATTGGCTGATGACATTTTCCTTAATGGGCTTCAAAATCTTGTCAAACATGGCCTTCAACCCTTGGTTTGAGTGAATTTAATATTAATTAACGATAGTGAATATAGTATTAATTTATCATCATCATCATTATAGTTGCTGTTTAACTTTTAAGCTCTTTTATTTTGGCAATGACAGTATAATTTAAAAATAAACCTGGTCTAAAACATTATTATGGTCTAACAAGTTGTTTCACTGTCCTTTTTGCAGACTTATTACCATTGTATGATCTCGTTAGTAAGCCCAGATCTACATTGGCCGAACATTGAATAGCATCCAGAATGTACGCATTTATGGGTAAGTATTGTTACCTTGCAGCTAAACTCCTTTTACTGTTGAGCATCTGTTTTAAAAGGTTACATTCCCAATGAGAGAAGCTCCATTATACAACGACGGCACCTACATGAGAGGCTCCTATTGATGATATGACCTTTCATGAAATGTCATTCAATCGTTCCTGGACTCGTGCCAGTGCTTTTTTGTACGCATTTCCGTATGTGGAGCACATTCGTGTCCCGTTCAGCGGCGGGGCCGGTCGGAAATCACTTGATTGACGCCTGACTCCGAGCATCCGTTCCACCTCTTGCTTAGCAGAGGCTGTGCCAAGAGGATTAAAAATGGAGTCCTCTAGGGCCGTGCCATGCCATCTGGACACAGTTGATCTGGGAACGGGGTTGTCAGCCAGGACTGCTGAGCGTATAAAAAGCTGCATAACTTAATTCAAACACAGCTTTTCAACTTTTGAGAGTCATCTTGTGGAAAAAAGGTGCAATTTCCGTGGCATTCATTTGTGTCATTTTCTTTCTTTCACAATGGTTTGCACTGGTAATGTTTCATGTAGAAAGTAGAGGTAATTTTACCTTTAAATTTCACTGGAATGGGAGTAAGAAAAAAAAAAATCCTTTTACATCCACATTTAAAGAGAAAACAAGAATTTTTTTTTTTTTTTTTTTTTTTTTTTGTAGTTGTTTTTACCACCGCTTGTTATTCGTTAATAATAATACCTCAGAAATGTAATCATCTCACTTTCTTGGTAGATACTTCCCCCTTTTAAGCAAAAAATTATAAGAAAAGGGAATGGAAAATGACAATTTTGTTTCACTGTCAGCCCTGTCCGTCTTCAAGACAGTCAAGATGAAATATAGAGATGACTAAATGCTAATGCCTCAATAACCTTTTCCTCAGAGTGATTGGTGCCACATTTGATCCCCCCCCCCCATCATACCCAGGTCTAAATTTAAAGGTTAAAGCTAGTGGTTGCTCCTCAATATGCCGAGCAGTGGTGAGATGACATCTGTGTTCTGCATGACCAACTAAGGCAAGTAGCACTGCATTAAATCATGCAAAACATGAATGTAAGGGAATTTAGGTCACCGTCAGCGACAACTGCCAGACATCAGAGAAACCCGTAAAGTTTTGATGTTTAGGTGATGTAATTCTTTCTCTATGGTGATCTCTTTGGGGAATAGAGAGGGAGGTGTTGGGTTTCTTTATTAGCTCTTTCTCTTTCAGAGGTTATGGGTATTAGCAGGAACCAGCTGATGCCCTGGCTTCCCCTACCACCCATCCCACCCCAGGGCCATTTTCATGACGTGTGTACTTTATCATGTCTTTTATAACCAGCTCACATATACAGACAAATTTAACAACATAGCTGCACATGTGCTGCATCTATATCCATATATATATATGTCTATCTATACCTATATGCATATCTATGCCTGTCTATGTGTCATCATTATGTGCATTTTGAGTTTCTTTTAATTTATAGCGAATGAGCAATATATTAATGTTGGCTGTTTTATGTTTCATTTCTGTCAACTGCCTCGGGACTGCAGGTGAAAATATAATTATTTTTACTCATTCTGGCATATTTACATGGTATATTTTTTATGCTGCAATGTTCATAAATATGCATGGTCCATATTAAATAAACTAATAAAATTTTAATTTTTATCTAGATTTATGTCTATCCATCTATCTCATTATTAAGCAGTTCTACTGAAGTCTGTATGGTCCAAAACTAACACTACGTTCAGACAGCAAGTCTTAGGCACAATTGAGATTTTTTTGATTAAATATATAGATTGTTTTGTGTGCTCATTCATATTTTACATTAAATACAACTTCTATCAGTTTTGAGTATGAACTGAATGACGCACATGCACTGAAGAGGTCCTGATGTAATACGTGACCACGCAGGTACACACTGTTTTTAATGGGAGTAAATATATTTTTCTCACCACCTCCTGGGACACAGAATTGCACCATTTGTCAAATTTCAATGACAAAGGTTGAATAAACGCGACCTGGTCCTTCAGACTGATGTCGCATTTGCAAAATATGAGATGCATATCGGATTTAGGACCATGCATGAAAGTGGCCTGGGTCGGATTTGAAGAAAAAAAAAAGGGGGGTTTTGTGCTGGTTAAATGAATGTTGCCTTAGTTTCACAGCTCATGTAAAAACATTTATGTCACAAATACAAGATGGATATGTACCTGTAAACATGTGCAATATGAAAAGTTGGCCAGTAATGCTTTAATGTACAAAAGGCGACCATTATGTCCCTGAAAGTAACCCTGACATAAAGCCTTAACTGCAAGTGAAGTTCTCAGCATCTCTTATTCTTTGTAATTACAGTATTTGCTCCCTTCTGTTGCCTTTATGTGATACTTATCCTTGGTCTGTATATGGTACAGCATTGCATAACTGTAACATTTTCCGTTGGTTTCTGAGCTGCTGTTGTTTTGAAGCCAGTGATATGCAATTTGCCTATTGCCATGATGACTATTTGGAAGCAAAACTGAACATATTTGGACATTGAGTTAACATTAAATGAAAGCTTATTGACGCCAAACAATGTTAAATTGTACCAAACCTGAAAATGGCATTTTACAGACCATTAACTACAACTACAGCTACATTGACGGCATCTTATGAGAAAAAAAAAAGTGTTTTAATGAATGAAAAGAACTGATAACGTCCGATATGATGGATGAATGAACTGTCATACAAATCCTATCAATACTAACCTGACATGGCGGCCATCATGATAAGTTTCTGTTTGATCTCAGGTCCAGTTAATGGAGCAGGAATTTTAAAATGGACCACCAGCTCACTTATTACATGTTTCCAATGCACCAGATGAGACTAGAATGTGATTTAGGATTATTAGAAAGAATTTCAATCTCATTCTATGGATGGCACGGCAACATAGACATAGACAAATAACATTAAAATATACTAATGTATTGCTGCATTTAAGGTCTAATGCCACCACATTAAAATCTGGCAAGGTTTAGGCTGGGGCGCTGCTACTAATTGCGGATCCCATGGAAGGTAAATTATGTGAGTCCTTCAGAAAATAAATTATCTGTAAATCTGTTGTCGGAGCAGGTGGGGTGAGGTGGAGTGGATGGATGTCAGTAGTGTAAGGACTGGAGGTATAGGGGTAGTAAGTTTCATTTCAAGTACCAAAACAACCACAACTGGTGGTAAAACGAAAGTGAAACCAACTTTGGATGTCCGACACCTGGCTTCTAGGCCTCTCTTTTACTCCGGAGGTTAGACAAAATTTTCACAACTTCTAACTGATATCCACTGGGCCCGATGAATTTGACCTGATTATAACGATTATAACATTGAAACTGTAGTGGAGTAAAAGTATGCAATCAAGTTCAGTAAAAGTAAAAGTTGTCAAAAAATTTTAAACTCAAGTAAAGTACAAAGCCTCCAAAAATGTACTTAAGTACAGTAGTGAAGTATTTTTACTTCGTTATTATACAACACTGCTTACAGGTAATGGGTGATGCTCTCAAACCTAATGATAGAGCCACTTTTCTTGCATCTCTAACTTGGAAATAAAAAAAAAAAAAAAAAAAAATCTGCACCCAATAATAATGTTACAAGCCTCCCATTGTTTTACAGTAGAGCTGTCTGTCAAAGAAGAATTGTGTTTCATTCACTTAACACTTAGAGTTCTGATTTTGCAGGCGAGGAAGCTGTCACACCTGTCAATCAGAGCCCACGAGACAGACTTTAAATTTAAACTTATTAAGCAAAGGGAAAAAATTAAACAAAAGAACCAACAATATACTCATAAAAAAGGGCCCAAACAAAGCCAATGAGACTAGAGTTGCTCCCATAAAATACTTCTGACGTAGTGTGTCTAGAGATAAATTCAATAGAAATCAGAAGTATAGCCTCTAGTGGCCACCAGTGGTATTGCACTTTAAGACACTTCCATATTGTCTTCATTTTCCAGCTGTTACCCCTTGGTTCCTCCACTCCAATCACTTGCCACAAAGGAGTCCTTATACAGCTCCCAATATGCTAACTTCACCAGAGTCCTTCACCACCTTATCATGATGTGTTCGTCCACTAGAAGTCGCTCAACAGCCAGACTATATTTGAGAAACCTAATTACAGCTCAACCTTTGATCATTGTTTTCAGCAGGAAGACGGGCTCCCTCTGCAAGCAGTCAAGCAGTCAATTAGTCTAAATACCATTTAACCTTTGGCAGGATTGTGCGCCTCCTCAGCCTACGCTTATGCGTGTTCATAGACATCCCTGTGCACGTTTACAGGAACCCTCATAAAATCACATCCATAACAGGACTGGTGGCCTTAAAGTTCTGTAGGGTGCATGTAACAGGCATTAAAACCAACCAGATAATTTTCCAATCAGTACTTTAAAAGCCCAGTGGTGCATCACACTTTTACAGCACAGAGCTATGCTGCTAGTAAATCCATATATTCAATTGAAGTGATTTGCCAGCAAAGCACTGTCTTTTTAATTGAGTTTGCAAATCATTGTACATGGAGCAACTTCATTTACATTATGCATCACCCTGGACTGACCTGTCAATCAAAAGAAGAGTGCTACCACACCCTTAACACTCGTATTTGCACATGCAAGATTGTTAAAAAAAAGAAAAAGAAAAAAAGATCATCCCAAATATGTACAAAACTAGTCAATTAAATAAACTATGGCACGGTGAAGACTTGGAAAGCACATGCACAGTGGATGAAAGAAGCATCTCCAAGTGTCTTTCCAATTAGAATATCCCCAGTGACCACAGCACACACCACTCTCTCTGTGAGAGTGTGTCAGTGGGGATTTTGGGGGTGGGGTGCTTGCACGTTGGCTCTAATCTGCTTGATGATGAAGATCCCCCAGTGCTCAGGGGACCTGACGAGCAGAGGAGGGTGGAGTGGGGTGGGCTGGGGTAGGGAGTGGGGGTGAGGGGTCTGGGCTCCTGCCTTACGCCAAAGCAATCACGACTGTCACTCGCTACAGAGCCAGTACAGCTCACAGCTCTCACTCTCTCTCTTTCACACACTTCCTCTCTCTCACCCTCCGATGCACAGCCTTCTTTCCCCTCACTTCTCTGCTCGCTCCCACCCTCCCTCCCTCTCAGTCGTCGTTCTGTAACCGCACGGACGCGCTCCACTTTGGTACAGCTCCTGTCCTCTCAAGCTATTGCTGAAGCTGTTGTGTCTCTCAGTACCTCGTGCAGCGCATTCACTGGCGAGCGTCGGCTCTGTTCCAGCGTGGGCTTAAACTGTACACAGACAGCGGGATAATGAAAGAAAGGCACCAAAGAAGAAGCCAGGGTGAGAGAGGGAATTAAAACAAGAGAAAAAAGCATCACAGGAGACAGTGTCATTCCTGTGTAGAAGGTTTGGAGGACAGTTTGACTTGATTTTATTTTTGGAATAAACTGATCCTCTCTGACACAGCCCGGTCAAGGTAAGTGGATCTTCAAATTCAGCTTTTCTTTCTCTGGCTGTGTGATTTTTTCTTATGTACCCTAGTTTTCACCTTCATAGAGATTAGCAGAACTGATTTCCAGAAATTCTGTCACTTGAGCAGTTGATAGGCATTTCATAACCTGTGTTGACGGAGCTTGATGTGGAGAAGATGCTTCTTTTGATAAAACATAGTTGAGACATAGTTGTAAGCTGCTGTGCCCTTGACGATGCTTCCAACTGGAGTTGTGAGAAACAACACTGCTGTTTAAGTCAGACGACCGAAGACACTTGTGCAGGTGGGTTTGATGTTTTCTGCCATGTTTAGCAGAACGATGTGACAATTGATGCAGAGTAGTCAAATGTCAAGAAACTCTGCACTGTGTATATCCTGACCCCATTAATAGGAGTTATTTATGTTCATCTGGATATAAAGAGTCATTTAGCCTTTCAACTCTTGTGTGGAACACTGATTACAACAGCAGGGCATGTCAAGTGGTTTCATAGCCAGTGGATAAAAAAAACAAAACAAATTTAAGCATCATTCACTATTTTCAGAAGTTCTGAAAATGACTCGCAGCTTCATTTCCATTTGCTCAATATGAAAATATCAGCCTCAAGGACAAGCTTGTATTTTCTCAAAGTAAGTGATGGTGTAGCTGTTTGACATACCAGCACTATCATGAGTGTTTTCAGCCGAGAGTTACAGCGCGGGATCTGATGGCTCAATCACAGGCAAGAGATTATTTCTATTGTTTGCACACACTGTATATCAGCAATATTATTAGTGGGTAAGGCCATTCTTGTGGTGTGGAAGGGGATTAGAGAGAACAATCTGAGAGGGTATCACAGAGGCTTGACAGAATCTGATTTACTGAGAAACATGGGATCACAGATGCAACCTTGCCCCCATTCCGCAGTAACAGATGCTTATTCGGATGAGCCAGAAAGGAAATATAAGGACACACACATACACAAATAACAAAAAAAAAAAAAAAAAGTATATTAGTGTACCCTCGAGCTGTGCTGAGCTACATCAGCTGTGGACTTATATATTTCACTGTTGTACCAAGCGGTCCCACTGCAAGTTGTTATACGATCAAATTTGCATTTCTTCGAGTCTTCCCAGGCACAGTTATTTGAAGTGGCGGGTCTCATGGAGTACATTGACAGTCTAGACAACTTGCCTACATGGACAAGGGAAATACACAATACAGAAACTGTGGCCACTTGATGCACTTTTGAATCTTTAATATACTGTGCATTGCTATTATTGCACAGTATTACTCTTTCATTATTACTCTGTATAATACCCTCTGAGTCTAGCCGAGGAGGTGCTTTGTGAATTCTAGTACTGCTTTTCAAAGTCAATCCCATCATCACCTACAGATTAGATTAAAAAAAAAAAAAAAATACTCTCTTGCCTGCCACTACTTTAAGCACATCTAATGTAACTCACTTTAGAGTCAGAGGCACCGGGTCTTCTTATCAGCATTCAGCTGAAAACACCTGCTTTGGAATAATCAAATTACGCTCCAAGGAGTCCACTTCCATAGGAAAAGAGGAGCCGGACCCTTTGAGTACACAGAGGCTACTGTGCAGAAAATGAGCATTCAGGGCATGCAGCCACCAACCACTCAGGTATTATAACTGCATTAGAGGGGATAAATGAAGGGACACGCAATATACTGCTAGAATTAGTGATGACAGTGATACTAGGTGGCTCAGGTGCGTGGGGGGAAATGTCACCCATCTTGACAAAGTACAAAAACATTTTAGTCTCAGGGCGAATTGTCTAATGGGAATAATATAAAGAAAAGGTTTGTGTAATTTGTCAGGTTATAGAAAAAAAAAAGAAAAAGAAAATCATACTCTGAGAAATGCCCTTGCAAAAAAAACATCTCAGCAAGCATTCTATCATATTGTATTACATCAGATACAGCAGTGTATCATATTGCTATCTTTACATAGCTAATCTGAGCCTTTATTGCTCATTGGAATTAAGTCCAACTTGCAATATTTACACCTCTTTATCGCTTTTCAGTTAGCATCTATTTCATTTAATGTTTTCCATGAATTTAACTAACTTGTGTTAATTATGTTGCCAACAGTTCGATGTTGCTGATAATTTTACATATTTACAACACTTCTTTAACGTGGCTCATTATATCAAGCAGAAAAAAGTCATGTTATCAATCACATTCATAGTGAGGCAGACCTGCAAACCACTTCCCCTGGTGAATGTAAAAGCCTACCGCACTATAGGCTTTTCTCTACCCTCATATCGCCCATGTAAACTTAATGGCAAGACCGAGTGCTTTGCGGTAAATTAAAGTACATGTCCACTAAGCTGCCATCATATCCTCGCATCCCCAGCACCGTTTGATTAGGGTGAGCTGTTATTTATGGACGGTGTGCAGCCTTTACCGTAAGCAGAACTATAGTGATCAGTCATCCAGATATGCCACCTATCACAGCATTTTAAAGCAAGCGTCCATCAAGAGCCTTAGGCTTAAATCAAATCGATACTTGAGATTATTTGGAGTCTCCAGACTCTCTTTACCTTGGGCTCTTCAATCTCCGCCCCCACTCGATGGACTCATTTTGACACCATTCTGCTCTAAATGAGGTGTGTCTGAGTGTGCACATTAGAATGGAGGCGTCTTCCCACATGAATGTTGAGCATGGGGATGTGTGTTCCTTTTCTGTAGCACCATCCAATGTCAGAAAGTAAAAAGTACCTTCCGTTTCTCTGCTTAAATATGCATACTGACCAGGCTTTAGATTAGATTGTTCCGTCTACAATTTCAAGGCCACTCTCAGATTAAACCATTGTACTTGTATGAACGTGGTTTGTGTCAGGAAGCAATTTTTCCCGCGGGGAGCTACACTCAGGCGAGACCCCTGCAGACCCTTATGACAGGACTCTCCTCGGCTCTCAGACAATCAACAGCAAGAGTCCTAAACATCTCAAATTAAAGTCTTGCAGTGATGGATGACTCTCAATCTCCAGGAGATATTGCGCACACTTCTGTTCTGAATGATGGGCAACTCCTCTTCACTCCACTTAGCAATTATTTATATAGATTTGTCTGTGTTCGTTTGTCAGCTTTTTGGACAGCTTTTTCTTCCACTCTGTGGCAGAAATACCCCCACTGAGGTGAAACTGCACAGCGTTTGTGTCCGACTGATGCAGGTGCTTTTTCTGGAAAGCAAACGAATAGAACCCTCCCTGTGGTATACTGGTGTTGTTTCAAACACTGGTGAAAATAGTAAGTAAGGAAGCTGCGGTTAGTTGAAGATGCACCCTTTTTTTTATCCAGGACATGACTGTTTTACCCTGTGAACATACTTAAAAGTGAGCTCAGTACAGTACAGTGTGCTGTCTGAGATAAAAGGTACTTCAGCTGCTTCTGTAAGACTTTGTGCAAGGACTTGGAGCATTGATTATTACTCATATCTCAGCCCGCTGTGGCCAGAACTGTGGATAAATGATCATTTTGTTGTCTTTTCCTGTAGAGTGACATTGTTAAGTTATACTCCTTTTGCTTTTTTTTTTTTTTGGCAAAGACATTTTTTCTTTTTTACGACCCCTATATTTTTGGGATATTTTAAGGGCACTCAAAAGGGAATTCACTTAGTCGTCTCGCACCTTTGTTGGTATACTTCAGTTATGGCTTCCCTTTCATTTAAGTTTTAAATACTGCAGAAGGGGGGGAAAAAAAGTCTTAAAATAGTCCAAAGAGACCCTGGAGCTTTTTCTTTTTTTGCTTTTTTGAAAGAATATGGGCCATCCCTTTGAGAAATGTACGCAGATTCTGAGCCAACAGTGGACTGAAAGGACTGTGGTCGTAAAAATCACTGGAGGCCATACCCAGGCACAGGCACAAGTGGATGATGTACAGGGTTTCTTTACCAATGTGTTAAATCTTCTATTTATAAAAGCTGTCCTTACTGTGTTGTCTCAAGCCTTGCCAGTTTCAGAAATAGAGTTAATTAGGAAGTTATATACTCATACCTCATCATCAGTCTTTGCATTGGTGATAAAACGCTTTACTTTTGACACACATTTCATCAAACGGAGGTCCGTCCGAAAAAATAAACTGTAATCTCCGACTAGACTCAACTCTATAACCTTAAACACAATCCTACTGGCCCCCAATGGCAACTTGGAAAAGATTTCCTGTCACACAGGTGAATGACTATTAGTTTACTGACCCTAGAGGGAGAGGGAGATTGTAATGATTTCTAGAGAGGGTGCTAGGGGGCCTTTCATTATAGGGCCGAGTAGAAGTATAGCACCTCTGCAGGAAAGAGTAAGGTAGAAATAGATATGGACGAAACCATTCTTTTGAATTGATTAAGTCTCGCAGGTGGCTCCGAGGCCATTAGCATGCCTTTTGTAACATGACTTTGAGGATCAATAAAACTTCATATATGATTATCTTCAGCTGACTTTAGGGGGTAGTAAACATAAAGCCCGTTACAGACCCGAGATGTGATAAAATAAAATTAATGTCAAATACTAGTCTGCGTAGACTATTGGCAATGGCAAAAGCGCAGCCTCCAATGTTCAATGAAACATTTCGCTAGTTTGATTTAATCTTATTTGCAGCGATTTGTTCATGGTCTTACATACATTGGATAGTCTACCTCCAATGTTACATACAAAAAAAAAAGGAAAAACATGCTACACTGCACTTGAGGATGGGATTTGCAGATTTTTAATCTCTCAAATTCAATATCGGTTCTGAGCTTATTTTGGAGCGACATTGTGAATATGAAAGACTGACAGAAATAATAACGGAGGTGACACATGAACTAGAGTCAAGTGAAAAAATATCAGAATAGGATTGAAATGTACTATCGCACAATGCTGATTGTAATCAATAATATTATAGTATGGATTGACAGATGAAATACCAATGGACACTATACATGTGTAAGTCCATTTCAGAAGGCTGTTCAGCATACTGATAGGAAAATTCTCATTTCTTTTTCTCATTACTATGAATGATTTATGACTAATTGTTTTCTGGCTACGTGACCTGAAGACAAATCTTGCTTTAAAAAAAAAAAAAAAAAGTCAATCTTTATGAAACGTATATGCTGTATATGACGACAAAAGCACATTTATAATGTATGTATCAAAAGAAAAAGTTGCATTTTATGTTTTTGTTATGATTGTTTTGAGGCAATTTAACAACAATAACAAAAACTTTGATCAATTGAGTTAATTTGATACATTGCCCAGCCCTTACATAGGATAAATATACTGGTAGTCAATAATAAAAAATACATAGAGTCTGCATTAGTGTATTTTAGTTTCATTTCGAGATGTGTCTGTATCTGCTGCACCCTGTGTCAGAATATGCCACTTAGGAAAAGACAGTGTTTCCCATTAATGGCATAGACTGTGGCGGCCCGCCATATTCTATTTTGTCCTTCCATAGTTTTATAATGACCCTAAAATAATGTGGTGAGCAGAGAGTGCTTTTACCGTGTAGATGGTGTAAAATCATTTTGGAATGAATTTGACTGCAATGAATTAGTGTTACTAATATTGTAATGTGTGTGGCAATATGAATGAAACACAATTTACATACAGTCGTGAAAAAAAAATAATTTGACCACCCCTTGTTTTCTTCAATTTCTTGTTCATTTTAATGCCTGGTAGAACTAAAGGTACATTTGTTTGGACAAATATAATAAAAATAGCACATAAAAGTTTTATTCCAGAGCCGATATCTATCCATTTTCCATGTTTTATTAACAATAACCCAAATCACTTCAGTCCTTACATTAATATTTACATCATTGTACTGACAAAACAGTGCTTTTCTGTCTGTTTTAGTCACATGATACACATAGTACTTGATTGCATAACTTTTTTTTTGGATAACTTTTGATTTTTTTCTGCAACTATTATGTCCGGTGTTCAGGCTGATGCACAATCCTGCGCCAGTAGCTCCTGAAATCACTCGAGTCGCAGCTGCAACAGAGAAATCAACTCAAGTCGACGAGATAAGCAGCGACGTTACTGATGTTTGTGGAGGAATTTGTTAACTACTTATCTGTCAGTATCCACGGCTTAGTTTCTGGCAACTCCTCTAGAGACAAAGCAGCTAACAAACCAACTCTAACATTAATAGCAGTCGTCTTTGGAGAAAGATGAACATCATTTCCCCCACAAGTCAGACCTCAGATAAGTACGCTATCGAGCCAAAAAAGGTGCTCCGTGCATTTGTTACAATGACAAAAATCTGGTCCACGCCAACAGATAATTTCCTCATGGGATGAAAAATAACTTCAGAACGGATAACTTTGTGGAACAAAAAAGGTGACATTGACTGAACATAATGTATCCATGAAATGAAGCAGAGCAGTTAAACAGTGCATAGAGGTGACAGTTAATTACCATGGCAACGGGGATGCTCTGCCTGTTAGTGTGCCTGAGCAGATTCCTGAGCCTATACGAACTGGAAAAATAAATGCAGAAAAAAACATATAATCATCAACCTTTTAGTAAGATTTATCAAATTTCACTGTCATTAAATTTGCACACCAGCGTCCTGTAATTGTTGTGTTTAAAACACTTTTTTTTTTACATTATAAATTCTAAACCCAGTAAAACAAGTAGACTATGTCACTTACATAACCTTATTTAATTCATATTTTTAAATCTAGAGGTTTCATTTGTTTATTTTATCCAAATTTAAACATATATATTGGAAATGTTAAATATTTTGTGAAATGTGACTTTTTCCTTCCTACTTTGGTGCAATATTATTATGTATATATACATGTTGTTCAATTGTTCGTTGTTAAAAAAAATCATAAACCTTCACAAACTGCTAAAATGAATCCAGAAAAGATACATCATGACCTTTTAGTAAGATTTGCCAAATATCACATTCATTGCACTAAATTTGCACACCAGCATTAATGTTTTAAAAGCCCTTCTTTCTCCCCCAATTATTTACGAGTAATTAGAAAAACATTATAAATTCTAAAGCGACTAAAGCAAGTATATATAATGTTGTTTAATTGATACAATTTAAATTTTTATACCACATGCATTTATTTATTTGTTTATTTTTACCTACATTTGTATCTATATATTGAAAATGTAAAATATTTTGTGACGTGTAACATTTTTTTGTCCAACTTTTGTGTAATAGGCCTATTATGTATTTATGTTGTTCATTGTTCAATAAAAATAAATAAATAAATAAAAAATCCTGAACCTCTACAGTGAAGGGATATAATTTTACTTCTTGCTGAAATTACCCCATAGACCTGATAAATCCAGACCCTGTGCTTGAATCTCCATATATTTTCTTTAAAACATTAGGTTCATTTATTTCTTATTTGTCTTTGTTTAGATACGTAGCACTACATCTACCATTACCACAAGCAGATGACAGTATTTACCTCGAGAGAGGGAGAGAGAGAGAGAGAGAGAGAGAGAGAGAGAGAGAGAGAAAGTAGGTGTTTTCTGCAGTGATTTTTTTTTTTTTCCATTCTCCCCACAATGCATCAAATTAGGTCACAGAAGTGAGTCGATCTCTAACCTGCAACACACGGTGCTCTATGAGACGCGGTAAACAAACAAGCCTGGGACTCACTCGGTTTTCTCAATCCACTATAACAAAAATCAGCATTTCCATCACTCACTTGAATGCAACATTTCAGGTTTTTATGGCTCGACGTTGCATAATTCCAGTGGAGATTGAAATGTAAAAACCCAGCTGCCAATTTTAACGCACTGAGTAAAGCCTGTTTGTTTGACGTGCTACTGTAGATGTTGACCTTGAGTTCACCGTTGTGTCCATCCGTCGCGTTTCCAGTCACCCTGAATCGTACACAGGTCGACCGTTGTGACACGACGCCCGTTCTGCACAACACAAGTGGTTTTATTTGGAGTGAAAAAAGCTCAGGAAAAAAAAAGGTTAAAAAAAAAGTCGCCCTGTTGCCACATTGTATTAACGCACTCATGACAAAAACAGCTTGAATCTAATACACTGACTAACTAAAGGACGGTACAAAACTAAAACAGCCGCAATATGTAAAGACCATATTTATTTCATGGTTTGTACGAGTGTTTGAAATCCTTGAAAATGTTCAATTTCAGTTGTTGCTTTTCCACTGGACATCATTGGCCACATTGTATTAATGCACTCATGACAAAAACAGCTTGAATCTAATACACTGACTAACTAAAGGACGGTACAAAACTAAAACAGCCGCAATATGTAAAGACCATCTTTATTTCATGGTTTGAGTGTTTGAAATCCTTGAAAATGTTCAATTTCAGTCGTTGCTTTCCCACTGGACATCTGCGCAAAACTTTACCGATATTTACTAAATGTAGAAGAAACAGAAGTACGCTATGTTGGTTTTTCCATTAAATCGCAAAAGCAATTTTTTACTATCACAAGATGTCACTACAAGTCCTTCCACAAACATGGTGACAAATGTAAATATGTTGACTTACAGATATGTTCATCATTGTTAAATATTAACTAGGGGTGGGTATTACCAACAACCTCGTGATACGATACATATCCCGATACATGGGTCATGATACGATACGTATCGCGATATATGTGCATTCCGGTACATGGTATTCAACGCGACATACATCCCGATATTTTAGGCCTATATCTTTTTTTTTTTTTTTTACTTTAACATTTTACAGAAAACAGACACATGTATACCAAAATGTTTTTGTTTTTTTTTCTTCCCACAATTCCACTGTAGTGCATGTAAAACACTGCATTAAGAACTTGGCTGTAGTGCAAAAATAAAGATGGCTTTAATAAACTTAAAACATGCAAAGTCATATGACGTTTCAGAAACTTGATAAACTAATTGTTGTATGTGAAATATTGATTCTGACGCCTCTGTATCGATACACGTATCATGCAACGATATATCCCCGTGTCAATATTTTAACACACCCCTAATATTAAACCATTATCACGTAATAAATGTGACAATTATTCTGTTTCCTGGTGTGTCCATGTTGCACCTTGATTTTTTAAAGGTCTTTGTTTTTTTATTCACGTGACTCCAGTTACCGAAAAAGGAGGAGCTCAGGTGCGTAACTCAAAAAGACCACTCAGGGTTCCCGCTCTTTCCCTCAATTTATTTTCCAGCTGCTACAGAGACATGTCATCACACCATACACTAATATATTTGTGGAAAAAATTATTAGACCACCCTTGTTTTCTTCAGTTTCTTGTTCATTTTGATGCCTGGCACAACTGAAGGTACATTAGTTTGGACAAGTATAATGATAACAACAAAAATAGCTCATAATAGTTTAATTTCAGAGCTGATATTTATACATTTAAATGTTTTCTTGATAAAAAAAACAACAAAATCACTTCAGTTCTTACATCAATATCTATGTCATTGTACCGTCAAAAACAGTGCTTTTAGACATTCCATCTTTTCTTTTCTGTCTGTTTTAGTCACATGACACACACAGGAGTTAGGACTTGATTACATAACCGAAGTTTTTGACAACTTTTGATGGTCTAATAATTTGAACTGTAACTTTCTTTGACTATTTACTTAATGTCCAGAAACACAAATAATAAGC
>JAPSES010000115.1:2296189-2307477 GCA_029822895.1 Maxillicosta whitleyi
ATGATGAAGTAATGGTACTAATGTAATGATGAAGTAATGGTACTAATGTAAAGAATGATGAAGTAATGGTACTAATGGAATGATGAAGTAATGACACTAATGTAATGATGAAGTAATGGTACTAATGTAATGATGAAGTAATGGTACTAATGTAAGGGATAATGTTCAAAGGGATCATGTGGATGTGGACAGGGGTCTGGATAAGCACTTATGTTAGTGTAATGTTCTAAAATACATGTTCATTTCACTTTACATGCATTTTTATTCTTTTTTTTTTATTTTTACATACACTAGTTGGACTTTTATTTTATTTTTTTTTTTTTTTGCAACTTTCTAGGTAAGGTCATCTCATGTCCTCCAAGAACTGGGAAAGGTATTGAAAAATAATCATTTTATATTTTCTTGTCGTTGCATTTGAGTCCTGCACAATATGAGGAAAATATGAGTAAATGCTACATGGACTGAACTTGTATAACACTATTTATACACCTTCATGGTGCTTTACAGGGCCTACAGGGTAAAGGTTCTGTGTCGAAGCCAAGGTTTGAACTACCAACCTTTTGATCATTGGATGATCTGCTCCACCAACTGAGCCAATAACACCCATTTAACCTGTGACAATGAGGGAAAATAACATCATAATCACTAACTCTGTGTTGAGTTTTGTAATGTAAATGACTTTTCTACAACTATATAATTATTATGGGTTAAACTGTATGAAGAATTCATGGTTAGTTTTTGGTTTTGGTCCATTATGTGTTTAGAATAGCAATAATAAGTATTTTCATTTATTTTGAAAAACTTAAAAAAAATAAGCGGAATTGGCTTAATGGGCATGTTTTTTTACGCTGACAATTAAGGCAGTCATTGCTGCAAACTGTCCAAGTAATGAAAGAAATTCACCTTCGTTTCCCCTCTCTTAAGTACTAAATAAGCAAAATAAAGATCTCCACAACAACAGGAGGTACTCATAATTAACTCAAGCCAGCAAAATCAGTCTCAGCTGCTCAAAAAATTAAACTGCTTTTTCTCTTTGTGTGTAACGGTGCACAACATTTACAGCTGAATATGTGGTCTGGTGGTTCATTATGTTTCCAATATTAAGTGTTTTCATTCATTTAAAAAAAAAAAAAAATACAATACAGTTGTCTGCATACAGGTGGTATTCATAATCAGCTGAAGTCAACAGTGTCAATTTGTGCTTGACAAAAAATTAACTGCCTTTCTGTTTTTAATCAACACCAAGTCTTCACACTGTGACTTAATGAAAGGAAAGTGAACACCATATGTCAAAACAGTTTGGTATAAATACATGTGTTGCACAAGCTCAAAAGTTCATGAAAAAGTTTAATTTGGTGCATGATCTAATTTGGGGGTTGGACAGGTAAAAAAAAAAAAAAAAAAAACAGAACTCAAAACTTTTCTACTCAGCTCACATTGATTATTTTGTATTTTGTGAGTACTTGGCAGAAGTTTTTGTGTGCAAGTGTTGGTTTTAACTTACAAGTTGGTAGCGTTAAAGTCACTAGCACAGGTGGCAACAATAATTAGAGTATTTATAAGAGTAATTGGGATCTGTCTGTGTTCAAATGTTCCGATGAAGTCCGCAGTTTGCAGAGTTGACTTCAGAGTTTTGTGTGATGCTTTGTTTCGCAGCTGATGAAGGGACGACTAGAGTGAAGAACTGTGGTTCGGCGTTTCAACGCTAGCTTGAGTCTAATTTACATGGAGGGTTTGGAGTTTTGTTGAAGTCGAAATCACTTCGGATTTAGTAATAAAACCCTGGCTGCTACAGTACAGTTAATAAATGGAAACACTGCAGCTGTAACAGAATCACAGAACTGAGCGCAAGTGTCAGGACAATATGAAGTCATTTGGTTTAGTTCAGTTTTTATGACCACGTATGCATCTTTTCATTACAGTGAATACATGATACTTGGGGGGGGGGGGGGCATTCGTGTTAACATTCACTTTTGGTTTTTGGTAGTTATGGAGCACCTCAGAATAAAGTTTTATGGGTTTGTTTGTTTGTTTTTTGCAGAGGGTAAAACTAACTCAACTCATGTTCTCTATTAGTAGATGAACAATCCAACGTTTGGTCAATTCTGCTTCGCAATGATAGGAAGAACCGACAACAAAGGATCAAAAAGTGATGTTACTATGAACACTTGGCCGCCACAAGCCAGTTATGGCTAACTGGGGGAAACCCTGCACATGGGTTCTGTGTAGGGACTCCCTACTTCCTGAGCGTTAATGTTTATTTGTTTGTATACCTCTGTATGTATCGAAGGCCTCAAACCGAAACTGTTCATCCCTACCACCCGCACATCCAGATAGATGCCATTTATCCTATGACTGTTTCTATTTTTGTTCATCAGTTTTAGTATATATTGTATTTATTCTCATTTTACTTGTTTTAACAGATCTTCTATTTGAATCTGCTGATTTGCAGAGCACTCTGGGTACTGGGTGGTACGTAAATAAACTTGACCTTGGATTAAAAAAAAATCTATAAATCAAAGTGGAAGAATTTAGTGCATCTTTAACCCTTTTATTCAGTCAGTATTAGATTTATTGCATTATTTTGTAATGTTTCATACCAGGTTTCATTCAACACGTCTGATAGTTTCCACGTTTGAGCTGCCTCTTGTTATGGGGTCAGAGGTCACAATAAGCCTTTAGTTCAGTTTTTTTTTGTTTTTTTTTGTGCACATATTTCCTCTTTTTTCTTGTGATATATTTAAAAAAAAAAGAATGAGAAATAAACATAAGCTTATTTACAAATTGCACTGGTTTACGGCATTGTTCTTTTTTTTTTTACATTTTGTTTTATATAATGTATATTGTTTTGATATACACATTCTTTTTTGTTTGTTTGTTTGTTTGTTTTCTTTATCTTAATTTAGCCGAGAACTATTTGTAAGCAAAATTGGATGGTGTACATGACAATAAACATTGAAGCTTATTTTACACAAAATAAGCTGAAGCTAGAGTCAGACTTTTGGTCAGTGCTGTATTGACATACAAATACAAATTCCTGTTTTTGCACTGATTTTGCCTTCAAATAAAAACTAAACTTCCAGAAACCAGGGACATAAAATACATTGTGGCTCGCTTGTCATATAAAGTGAAGAAATTAAGATTGTACTTTAAAATATGACTGTGAAGCCCTAGTTAGAAAAACACACTGTTGATAATTATTATTATAAGTGTGAAAGTGAGTGTATACGATCAGCATGGCTCTAACCCCAGTACCAGTCTGTAAACATATGGACATGCACACATATTTACCAGACGCACAGTGCGATGAACCCGCCATTAGGCTCGCACATAAACACATGGAAAAACAGACACCCATTATCATAACCAATGTGATGATCTCAGCTATACATCAGCGTATTCCGGCCCTAATGCCTTTTGAGTCGTCTTCGCCTGATAATGAGGTTGGGCTGAATGCGACTTCATGTGCCTAATAACCCAAAACAACCATGAAAAAAAAATAAATTAAAAAAATAAATGTTTTCGTCTCTCCTGTTCCGTGTTCTACTGTGCCGCAAGCTGAGCAGAAAATTCACAACGTATAGAACAGGAAGGAGACACAAAAGGCAAGGTTAACCTTTTGTAGGGCACTCGTAGAAATACTCTGAAATTCAAAATGTTAACCTTGGTGTGTTAGTGGAGGACATAACAAGACATTTTATTAGTTTTGTCATTTTCTGTTATAGTTAAAATCAATATTACTGAAGTTACTGTATTTGATTCCTTACCAGCAAGTATTAAAAAAAAAAAAAAAAAAAAAAAAAAAAAACATATATAAAGGTTAAATGGTCCCCCTGAGGGAGTGTTTTTTTATCCGCCTTAACGTTAGAACATGTAGCAGGTGGAACTAATGTTTAAGCATCTGCGCACTCGTTTAAGGGACATACAACAAACCGATCTACTGCCATGGTGATCTGTTACTAGATAAGACAAAGAGTTTAGGTTTGGAGAATGGACAAGGATTGGACTGGTAAAGAAAAATGTGCAATGTCTCTGTTTTTGCACAGTTTATATAGTTTAATGTTCTGAGATGTGTGATGTAAAACAGGCTCACTGCAGCCTCTGGTATTGTTCTATTAAAAAAAAAAAGTGATTGTCATAGCTGTGAGATAATTGTGCATTTCCTATTTTTAATGGGAAAAATATTGGTACAGGGAGCAGTCTTATTGAGTTTATTTGTTATATTCAAGCAAAAAATTTAAGTTATTTTTAATTTGCACAACAAATTATTCAAGGAAAATCAAAAGGGAATTGATGTGTCTTTCAAGGAAACTTAGAATTGCATCACTATTATATATGTTTTTGGGGCTGAGGGGGCCGAGAAACACTGCATTAGACCAACATTAGTGCTGATCCAGACGCCTGTCCACATCCACATGATCCCTTTGAACATCATTTATTACATTAGTACCATTACATTAGTACCATTACTTCATCATTACATTACTACCATTACTTCATCATTACATTACTACCATTACTTCATCATTACATTAGTACTATTACTCCATCATTACATTAGTACCATTACTTCATCATTACATTAGTATCATTACTTCATTATTCATTACATTAGTACCATTACTTCATCATTCCTTACATTAGTACCATTACTAAATGGTACCTAAAAAAACAAGCAGGTCCACTCACTGTTCATACACAGGTGGACCTTATAGACCCTGTAGACCACATTGGACCTGAGACTGTTGCCTCACTGTAGCTGTTTCTGTCTTATAATGTGTCTGGAAATGACCAAAGATAGTCATTTGTCCGATAAAGTGAAAGCAGAAGAGTCCAGGCCAGTGAAGACGGACCAGAAAATGTTAACCTGTCTCCGGCTGATTCACACCCCTCCAACCCCCTCCCACACCCCCCACATATACCCATCTTTGACAGAGACCAGGGACCAGAGAGTTCAACTGCATCATTTTAGGTTCACTGACTTGGCAAAACGTAGCGTTTAATGAAATTAGGTCCAGAGTGCTTCGTCGGGAGGTTTCATTTCAAGGACATAACTCCGATAAAGGAGAAATCAGCCCAGTCGTATTACCAATATGATGTTCTTGGTCAAGCTTTGTCCCGTCGTATTTTCAGACACCCCCGTCCCACCACACCCACACACACTTTAATGGTTTGCTTATTGGATGTTTCTCTGCATCCAAATGAGACATCAACTAGATTCACATCCTGACATAAAATGATGAGGGCCAAAAAAGAAATGTCTTTCAGCTTCTTTTTGGAATATATTAATGAAAACCTGGGTTAGTTAGCATCATTCAATTCAATGGAGGCAGAATCTAATACAGGCAGGAATCATTACCAACATGTGCGATATTTATTATTACATATAATTATATCTACTGTAGCTGTTTTATTCCACTTAAAGTCTTAACCCTGTATCCTGTGTTGTACCCTGTTTTTAATACTAATACGTTGTTTTTGCAATGTTCTGAAGGTTCTAAAATACATGTTCCTTTCACATTACATGTGTGTGTTTGTTTTTTTTTAAACTACTTGACTTTATTTTTACTGACAAGGAACTAAATATGGTAACTTTTTTTAAAAAACTATAAATATAACGTGTTAAAGACCAACAACTACCCTTACAACGACCAAAAGGATCTACAGCTTTAAAATATTTAATAACTTTTTAACCTCTAACCCTATCAAATCATTGAAATAATTCAGGTAAAATTATGTTTCCCAGCATCCTTGTTCTGTAACATTGATGTAGTTTGATAGTGGTAGTAGACGCCTGTTTTTATGCTTAGTTCATGATAAATTTAGTTGAAACACTCATTTTTCTTCTGTTTTTATATGGTAATCCGATAAACATCGACATGCACAGCAAATATGCCAATGTTAATTTAACACACATGGTGTCCACGGTTTATGGTGTGTCTGTGTGTCCACACTACACAGTGTAAAATGAACACTTTCAACACCCTGATTTAACAACATAATTTTAACAAAAACACCATAAACAGTGTTGTTTTAAATCAATGTGGTATTAATACAACACCAACACTCTCTATTTAATGCTGTGTGGTAAGTAAATTAAATATAAGCAAAATACCAGATTTTCTCAGACAAATGCAGTGCTTAGTAATGGTCAAATGTACTAAGACTTTAATTTGGAACCTGCAATGAAATCTGTAGGAGTTAAGCTGTTTATCACCCTTTATTATAATAATTCCTGCATTTAAGGAAAAATTAAGTATTTTCTTTCCATACTCATCTGATTATGAGCAGTTTGATAAAAGCTTATTTTAGCAAAACGGAGAAAACTGAAGGAAAAGTGACTTTAGTGAAATATACGTAGCACCATTAAAAAGCCACAGGTCACAAGAATATGTATATTTGGGGATATATTAAATTCATGGGCTTGGAGTTACCTTCATATTAAAGAGGTAAACATTGGTCATTAGAGAATAAATTGTGGACAAATTGTGACAAACTTAACATATTTATTCAGGTACTCAGAAATTCAAAGTGTCAGTATCTTTCAGTATTGGCGTCCACCTCTGGCTTCCAAACAGTGCAGCGGTGAAACCTACCCCTGACAAGTGTCATGATCCTGTCCTGAGGGATCTGATCTGATCTGGCACTCGGATGACTGATTGTACTGTAATGACGATGCAGGCGGCGAGCGACTTCACCACGGCTCAGACCTGTTTGTAACATGTCAATGGCACGTTCTCCCTGTTGTATCGAAGGTTTTGAGCTGGTAAAAACCACAACTAAAGTTACCAATCAAGCGTCAAGAGATTTGACCAATGTCCAACATTAAGAGATTAATCCAAATGCTAATGTTGCGCGTTGGGAATGGAAAAAAAAAATTAAAAATACAGCCATTAATGGTGTTACACATACAAAAAAACTTTCTGGATATTACACCATGTTTGGACTGTGTTTTTAATGGACTTAAGGTGGGGTGGGAGATGTTTTCCTGGCATATTTTATACTATATTGCTTAAAATTCCCTTCACAGCTGGATTACAACCAATTAATTTAATGGTTTGACATAAAAAAAAATAAACTAGTCACCTGTGGAATGGAAAGGACTGAAAAACCACCATAATCATTTTAACTGGACCATCAAAATGATTCTAATATGTCCATCAACTCAAATGCCATTTATCCTCCCCCCCTCCGTATACGTTCTCAGAGGTTTGGAGCACTTGTACAGGAAATGAAGCCAGAGCCAGGTTCGCTATATTGGCAGTGTTTGGATGGAAAGTTCACCGTAAAGCTGTTTTGTCACTCTTTAATGTAACGTTAGTCAGATAGGTATGAACTGGGGCTTTTCTGTAAGGGGGGGGGGGGTGTTGGAGGAGACCAAATGAGGGACACATGGATCCACGAGCTAGAGCTGGATGAATTGTGCAGCCGACGTGAACCCTCAGGAATGAGCATTGCATGTGCCAGTTCTCTGGAGGCGTGGCTTTGGGAGTGGGGGGTCTGAAAAAAGGAGTTTGGACTTTGCATTGTGCATTTTCAAAATCAACCATTTCCCCCCCAAGATCTCCGACCCCACCTTTAAGTATAAATCATTAAGAAGCTTCTACAACCAGTGTCATTTATCAAACTTCATTGGTTTTACAGGTGAATCAAAGCTGCAGGACGTGACTGTTTCCACGTTCACAGCCGACCATGTTTAATACCGACGAAAAGCAGAGAAACTGAACTTTACCTGAATTATTTATATGTATTGACATGAGTCATGGTTCACATTTTAGATCAGTGGATTGACTGTTCAAGTGTTTGAGGGTTAACCTATAAGTCGGTTGAATCCCCGTGGGCGTTAATAAAGTTCGTCTCATTTCATTTCATCGTCTCATCACATTAGTCAACCGTAATAAACATTACCGGTTAATATCTCGCTTTAACGAGGTTAATTTTTAATCAAGTTTCCTGTGCATGGTGCGTTGGACACATCACACTGGACGTACATGTGGTTATTTACTGAATGCGAAAGTCCATGAGGATGTTGGTGGCATGTGTTGCCTACTAAAAATGATTATATGATACAGACTATGAATACTGGGGGAAAAAAAACAAAAAACGAAACACTGCAGTGTCAATTATAATTAAAGGGTTTCTCTGGGCACAAACCTCGTAACGTGCATTTCCATCTGCCATTAAAGCCAATCAACACATTGTCTGCAGCCACAAACAAGGTTGCCTGAATACAGAAACTGATGAGTAATACTATATATAGAGCGAGAGATGATCCTCTCCGTCCGTTAGAGCTGGACTTCCTTTAATTAAATGCCACTTCTGTACCTCTCAGCTCACCTGGTATTTACCCTCATCAAGTCCGACGACTGAAAAACAAGACGTGACAACTGCCGACCGCGACAAATTACATGAGATTTGACTTGTGGGATACTCATCGTGTCAAAAAAGTTCTGTCCAGACGGAGTCGATAAGACAAATCCTCCCCACCTACAAACAGGTTATTTATAGAGCTGTGAATCTAAATGTTAATTTGCCGCTTTGTGTGGCAGGATTATATTGGATTCCTGCAGCTCCTCTGTGAATTCATCATTATTTGCCACACAGATGTACTACAACACTAGCAATACCTGCCGAGTTGGACTATCTCCAAACTGTCAAAATATGATTAAACTCAAATATAACCGTAGCCAGTCCATGTTTATTATACATTTATGTGTAGCTTTCTGTTCTTTTCATCAACATCCCACACTGTGACCCAATTGAATGCACAAACACTAGAAAAACAGGATGTAAAAATGCTCCGATTCTTTATTGAAATCTAATTTTTAAACAATGTTTTAATGTTGAGAACATGGCTCTGAAACAAAGGAAACATGTAAGTAATAATAATGAGATCAAATAACTAAATAATTCAATTAAAAAAAAAAGAATACAGGATTTTCAATAAAGAATTACAGCATTTTTAACCAATGATTTTTTTTTTTAATGATGAGAACATGGCTCACAGAGTAAACATGCATCTGGTATTAATGATAACGGATCAAATAACTAACAGAATAATTAAATAAAAACAGAAACTGAAGATTTTCCATAAAGAATTGGAGCATTTTTAACCATGTGTTTTAATAATGAGAACACGGCTCTGAAACAAAGTAAACATGTAACTGATAATGACATATCAAAAAAAAAAAAAGCAGAAAAATATCAACCCATTCTCTGTCAATATTGAAATGCATTGTCGAACCCAGATGGAGGAAAAGAAATGGTTATTTGCTTCTAGCGAAAACCCGCTATACTGCTTTAAATCATAATGTCTCATAAACTGTAGCCATATCCGAAGTGAAGCCTTAACAGCTGGGTTTGTGAAGTGTGTATTACAGTTGTGTCAAAACGATGATGTGAGGGTTGGTAAAGAGTTGGGTAATGTGTTTTGACCATTTCATCAGTCATCTATCCTTCACAGTTATTTAACGCTTTTGTTTCATTTATTATATGCGCTTTTTCCAACTGCCGGTCTGTCATTAGGCAGGTTTAATTATTATCCCATAAAGACCCAAAATCATGTAAATCATGAAAACCATGTATTTTCCTGTATTTAATTGGCTGATCATGTCAATGTTCATAGAAGGTTAGATTAAAGTTGATGGTTATTAACCTGTCAAAACCCAAACAGGCACCGTCGACCAAAACCAACCACTGATATAACTGTTAATACCTGTTGATCCCTTAATTCTATAAATACATGTAAATAATTGGTGTAAAATATGGTTTGTCATCTTTTCACAGTCATCAGATATGACCCATTTGGATGTTCAGAGGCTCTGTAGTTACCATGGAAACACTCATCTTCTACAACATTGAACATCATCAGTAAAACCCATGGAGTTTGATTCATGACAGTGGATGGACGCACTTTTTTCTGTTTAGTTCATGATATATTTTACTGAATAAATCAATGTTTGTTCAGTTTTCTCTGCTTCCGATTTAATAACCGTCAACTTTAACCTGAGCTTTAATGAACATTGACATGAATAATGGATTAAATACAGGAAAATACATGATTTACACTGAATTAAAAAAAAAAAAAAAACACAAAATATAGAGGATAATGTTATAATAAATGGCAATAAATGACTTCTGAAAGGTTAAATACAGAGATAAATTCATTTGGTTATTGCCCTTTTAGTCACACTGGGCCTTTATGGGTTAAATACTATTAACTGCTCTTAATGCTCTGGTTTGATCTCACCTCTATGTTTGCTTTGATTTGCGACTAAATACCACAACAGTAATTGAAACATTAAATCCTGCTTTACTTAAACACCCAAAGACACCACAGTTCATGAGTAATGACGGCCAAGTATATTTACCTGCAACTTAAGTGCATTAGTGTTCACATTCGTTTCTTTTATGGGTTATTTCGAGGACAAAATCAATGGTGTTGGGTTAACAGAGGTGTTCAACTCTCCTTTTGTTAAATAAAACATTTCTAGATATTCTGAATGCACAGACCCTTGAGGAGTTTAATATGTTTAGCGAGGGCGAGAAATTCCAAATCCTGTTCCATGCCGTGCATTGTGCGGTTTTACAAGCAGGTGTCTGGAATTCGCTTTGAACAAAATCCTGTCCAAAGGCCTCCATGGTCAAAAACACTCTGAAGTGAATAATATTTGCTATATTGTTTTAATGTCTTCAGCCTTTTGTATCGGCTCTAGGCAGGCTGAAGTGTCGACACCTCTTAGGATTTGATTACCACAACACACAGTCCACAAACCAGGCATTTATTGGTGGGAGAATAAAAAAATCTAGCCATGTTTTGCTGCAGGTTAAGTCTTTAAATCAGATTCATACTCCTTTTTTTTTTTTCCCCACAGTGCTCTCAGTGTTTGTTTAACGCCACACTGTGAAAAAGGAATATCTGACTGATATTAATCTTGAAAGGTAATTGTTCTTTGTTTACTTATTTAGACTTAATCTCGTTAAGATTATTTGATTTGTTTCAAGAATGTTCATCTCGAGTTACCCCACTTTGATACTACAACTAATTTTAATATTGAGAACATGATAAGCTCAATTGTTTGGGGATTGAGTTTGGAGGACACAGGAACTGTTTACCCTCAAGATTCTTTTACATGTTATATGCAGTTTTGCATAGAATAGAACACAATAGGTTTTATTGTCATTACACCAGCTGTGCAACGGAATTGCAGGTGTTCTACCAGTGACTACGCACTTAACACCTTGGGTGAACAGATGAGGTTGGGTGAGATTCGGGACGGGTGTGTGTT
>JAPSES010000115.1:2360645-2371924 GCA_029822895.1 Maxillicosta whitleyi
AAAAGTTGGTTCAACTGTTGAAAATGATCAGATTGATAATAGTCTTTCTATAGGAATTGATACAAAGGCTTTTAAATGTATGACATTTTGAATTTACTACCTTATGTGTCTCTTTAACAGATCCCAAAATCCTCCTTATTGTCCCAAGGATTTTAACAGGAATGGATGGAGTTTCAGCTTTGAACCCCTGTGATCCTGGTCTTTGCTAGTTTACCATGGGGGGTTTAAAATTACCTCATTGGAGGGTTTAAAAAACTCTATATATACCTTTTCAGGTTGGCTTTGACTTGAGGTGCTTAGTTATTTATTGTGTTGTTTTCATCATTATGTTTTCTTTGTCGTTTTTGATCAAGATTTGTCTATTTTACCTTTTACTCCATTTCCATCCTTTCTGTTCTGCATTCTAGGATTTTAAAGCCGTGCAAACCTGTCAGTGTTGCTTTGGTTTCTCTTCACGAATCACTCGAGCTGCATTTTATATGAAAGATGTTGCATAAATAAATAAAGTTGAAGCTGAGGTTAAAATCCATCTAAGCAATGAAAAGCGTTTTAAACGTATTGAGGTCATTTTCCATGAGAGGGCTTTTAAAATAATAAGAGGTAAGTCTGTCATGATGAGGAGGCCACTTTAGATTCTCTGCACTGATGAACTTCAAAGATGAGTAAACACGTTAAAGCAAATCGATATGTGTGTGTGTGTGTGTGTGTTCCACAGGGACATATGTGACGCAAGTGACGGCCACGGATGCAGACGACCCAACTTATGGAAACAGCGCTAGAGTTGTGTACAGCATTCTCCATGGACAGCCATACTTCTCTGTTGACCCTAAAACCGGTAAAGTATTTAACCGGATCATTTTACCTTAACACATATACGATTATTTATGTTTTATGCATAGCTAGGATTTAACTATCATGAAACCAGGTTGAATTGTGTGTCAAGTGTCCCCTAGAAAGTCAATGCAATGCAATTACAAGTATAAGCATATATTAATAAAACAAAATGAAACAAAAAAAAAAAAAAAAAAGAAATGACCCCTGGGGCAAGTGGAATCACTGGGCCACAAAAAGATATGTCCTCTCCAGCTGAGATAGTGAATTATTTATTTGACAGGTCTACCATAAAAAGGTCAAACTAAATCAAACACATCCCTTAAATGAAGCAGCCCTGCCACCGAGTGTTCACTATTATCAAGAAGTATAAAACTATCATGTAAAACATAGAGGATATATGTTCCTGTCAGAAAAAAAGCTGGATAAAATTGTCAAAAGTATAATTTATTTCAACCGCTATGGCTCTAAATATAGTCGATTTCAGGAATGCAAGAATGTCATCACTTTTTGCAATGGATCAAAATGTCAAGTAAACCCATAAAATGTCTGAGTCTTCACATCGGGATGTGCCCACGAAATAAAGCGCTGTCTGAAAACCTGCAGTGGCTTTATGAATCTCTGCTGCAAGGATATGGAGAGTAGAAACCATTGACAGCAGCTAGCATTTTAGAATTACACACAAAAAAACCAAACAAATAACACTACAATGCATGTCGTTTGAGCGTTAATATTACTGTTTGGTGATTTTTTTCCCCCCTACCCCCTTTTAATTCTGCATGTTTCAGGAGTCGGTGGTGTAATCTGTGGAAAATGACAGTAGAAAGGTTGTGGAGTGGCAGCAGGGAAGTGTGGCAGATGACTGAAATACCTCCGAAGCAGCAGTGTTTGCCGGTAGTGGGCTGCTGTTGGCTTACTATCTGGGACAGTTCAAAGCATATGAAAATAGGTTCATACATATCACACAGGCAGATGCGCTGGAATCTGTTGCTGATTATGCTGCTCATCCCAGAGCTTTACAGGGCACATACTGTGACTGTATTTCAAACTGACGCTGGAAAAAAAAAAAAAAAAAAAAAATCAAACTGTTAAAGTAAATGTTTGCCCTGCTGGGTGTGAGTCTATCTCCAAACGCACATCAACAAGCGAGGAACAAACACAGAGAGGGAAAGGAAAAGGGAAAAGGGGTGAGCGAATGGAGGGGAGAGGGGGGAAGGGGGGGTGCATGACAGCCAACCCAACCCTCCACCCACCTCCTGTGTTAAAATTGATGACGGGTGAACGTAGTATTTGATTTTAGGTTTGCACGTGTTAGGAATTTGTAGATCAAATGGGACATCTTCTCATCTCCCCCATAATAAGTGGAATAAGGGGAGGGGAAAAAAATTGCACCTATGCTGCCCGCTTCCTTTTAGCTCGCCAACCTCCCACTGACCCAGCTATTAATCTGCAGTACAAACGCTCTCTGATCTCAGGGTCTCTGATCCTCAAGTGAATCATTATATGGCTTCACCAGAGTTCCCTATTGAATGTCAAGTGTCTCCAGTTTGTGGAATGACCTCTATTTCAGCCTTGGTCAGGAGCACATGTGCAGCATCTTCCTGGGGAGTCATTTTGAATGAACTCCTTAGCTGAAGATATACTGTGCATTTTGAGGTAAATTGCACATTTGGCACTATATATTTCATGGGATTTTACGTGTCAGCCCCCCTTTTTTATATATTTTATCTCTCACTATCTCTTCCTTTTTCTCTATTTCTCCCACCGTCGGTATCTGTATTTCACATCCATCTCTATTTCTCTCTCTCTTTCTCGACTCCAGGGGTTATAAAAACAGCTTTGCCCAATATGGACAGGGAGGTGAAGGAACAGTACCAGGTATTAATCCAGGCCAAGGACATGGGGGGCCAGCTGGGGGGGCTGGCTGGGACCACCACCGTCAACATCACCCTCAGCGATGTCAACGATAACCCGCCTCGGTTCTCCAAAAGTGAGTGCCCTTTATATTAAATGCCTACTCAGTATAATGCCTGTTTATTGACTCAACTTTCATTTTCATGGAATAATAACAACAACAATAATAATAATAATAATAACTATAATAGAGGTGACCTTATGCTAGTTCACACATTTTATGACTTCAAAACAAACACCAAGCAATTACAAGAGTGCAGGGGGGGTTTCATGATGGCTTTTCCTTGTAATTGGTTTTCATTATTTGTCATTGTGCGCTGTTGCAAGCAAAGGTCTGTTTATTTAGCATGATTGCATCTGCAGCTACAACTCCTGGCAAGTAAACCCAGATTGGTGGGGATTTTTTTTTTTTTGCTTGTGGGGCATCCTTCTATATTTAGATCTGGTTCGAGCATGAATATGAAGCGCCAGGGATTGACTCAGTGTATTTATATTTGCTGCAATAGCAGATTAATTCGATTGTACTGTTCAGCAGGTCACGTAGCTGCGAAATAAATAAATGTAAAAATAACACCGCTGCAAACTCACTGATCTGTGAAAGCTTTTAATCAGAACATATACTAAGCAGAAGCGTTAGACTGTTTGCAAAACGGATTCTGTTCCAGAGCGGTAATCGTATGACAAGAAAGCAAAAACACTGCTGTGTACTGCCGCAGTCTTTTCGGGTCCTGTGAGGCGACACTCGGTGGTCTCCTCTGAATGTAAATACGGCCAGTCAGACGGTCAAGCTCCTTCAGCTTAGAGGAAAAGATGATATTTCCATAATGCTGTCACAGCACAGAGGTGTGGGCCAAGTATGATGGCTTCTCTGCCCTGCCCCAAATCCCCTCTTTGTTGTCTTTACTTTTCCATATTTACACAGCTTACAGTCATGGAAAAAATGTGTCGCGTGGTCATATTAGAAGAGCTCATCAGTGGATTTAGTTTTTGGTAAAAAATGTTGTTTCATTGTTATGTCTCCTTGTAGGAAACTGGGACAAAAACATCCCACATGAAGGATTTTAAGGTTAAAATGAAAGTGATTTATTCAGTAGTACAAATATTTTCACTTTTACATGTGGAAAGAATAAGACATTGTGGTTGTGTCAAATAAAATGCAATCAATAAATCCAAAGTGTGCACGTGAACTAAAAATGTATTAAATATGTCAAATGTTAGGTGCATGTAGGTCACGGCCATGTTTCTCAGATACAATTTAACAACAGAATGAAGCAGGGTTTTTTTTTTTGTTGTTGTTAGCTTTTTGCAGGGCTGGGCAATAAATCTAATTATTTCAGTCATTTGAGGTTTTGCTTTCTGAACGTTATGAAAAGTGCCTAAATTGCAAAAAGGAGATTATTCCTCTGGAGAAGTTTTCGGCTAAAAAACACAAAACAAAACAAAACAAAACAAAAACATAAAAAAATAAAACCAACATGATTGACTTTTGTAATATATTCACTATGTATTTCTCCGGTCCTGTGTGGCATAGTTTCATTAAAAAACAACAACAAATATGATCATGGTTAGTCTTCTGTTCACAAAATTACAATAAAAAATGTAAATCAGTCATAATACTGGGGAAAAAAAACTATAATTTTTCATCCATATTTCCCAGGTCTAGGTTTATGTGCAAACAGCATACATAAACATTGAATAAAGAAAAAATATTAACAGCATAAATAGCAATATTTGATCAAAACCTTAATCTTTTCCTAACTTTAATCAAATGTATTTATCTCTTCAAAGGTCTGCTATTACATGGACTGTATACAGTAAACCTGCTGCAGGAAAAGAATACTATAAAATGGGAAAATACAAACGACAGAGACTAAATAAATGGTATAAATGACTTAAATGGCATGGAGTAAAGTAATAAAATGTCATCTATGTCACAACTAAAGAAATCTGAACAGTCACCAGTAAATGCTGCTTTCGATTACATATCTATTCCATGTACCTATGGGGAAACACCAAGGGTAGAATTTCTACAGCCTGAAAACAGGCCAAGGAGCAACTGCAGAAGTTTCACATCCTCTCAGACCACATGAATTATAATACACTGAAAGGGAAATACGGAATTTTTTGCCCATTTATTCACTACCTGTCTCAGAGGAAGGAGGAGAGAGCAGAAGACTCTTTAAAGTATAAATAAGAAACTAAATTAAATGGGCAATACGTTTACCTTCATCAGTAGTGAGTGGATGTATATGGAAGTGTAAAGATTACATTACATTTGGCTGAAGGTTTTATCCAAAGTAACTTACAAGGTACAGGCAGGTATAGCGTAAAGGGCCTTGCCCAAGGGCCCACCTGGGATTGGAACTGGCAACCTTCCGCACCAATGTCAGTCCAGTCGCTTAAATCAACCAAACCAACAACCCACAGAGGACTCAGATGCGCCTGTTCTGGACCCTCTGCATATGATGAAACCCGCTTCTGAACCCGAACTGAGGTGTGAGCCAGTCCTCCTGATAGGACCACACCCCCAGATCTGAACAGGAACTAAAACAGGAACTAGACTTCAATCAGGAGACTGATGATGCCGTTCTATAAACAAACAGGCACTGCAGCTTTAAGACAATGGGAAAACGTCCCTGGATCTCACCGGCATGTTCGATCAGGGATCAATGACAAGTTGAATTTGTGAGGTTGTCCGGTTCTGCAGCGATGTTGGAGTCCTGTGGCCTTGATGCACGAGATCCACCTCCCGATAGAAGTGGGTGGTACTTTCACTGGAGGAGAACTCAACTCATTAAATGAAGTCCATATATGACTTCCTGTCAGTTCTCAATGGTAACTATATTAACTAAGAAAATCAAATGTTGAATATTTCAAAAATTCATCCAGAAATTAAATGTTAATGTGTTAATGTGAACAACCTCCCTGTTACATCATCATAAGCCTGCTGCTGTATCCCCCAAAATTGTGTGTTTGTGTGTGTGTGTGTGGGGGGGGGGGGGGTTATATATCGCTCTGTAGGTCACGCCCACCTCACCTCATCATTATCCTCCTTCTCACCAGCCAATGTCTATCCTCCCTTCGAAACAGATCGAAATGGACCTCAATGACAAAGACCAAGGGAGGGGTGGCAGGGTGTGTGTGTGTGTGGGGGTGGGGGAGCAGTACATTTGCCATTGAGATAACACGTTTATTGTGGGAAAGCATCAAAAGCATCAATGTAAACATGCTTTCTTCTGATATGGATACTGAGATATTACGAGGAACAACAATGACTAACCCCCCCACCACCACCACCACCACCACCACCACCACCTCACCATTTGTGCCTTTACTCCCCACTCTCAGCTTTCTCCTTCCAAACAACTCTGGGGGGCAGTCCCTCCCCCACTGAGGAACACTGATCTAAATATATCGAAACTGTGAACAAAGCTACATATAACATGTGGAATGAATTGGACTTGTTTGAAGACAAGACAATGAAGATAATGACGATGATGAAGATGACGCTGGGCATGATACCTACACCATAACCTATCATCCAGCAGGCTAAAAAAAAAAAAAATAAAATAAAACAGGAACAGTGGTTCTATGAGTGCATGCTTCAGCACAAAGTTCTGAAATTTGTCTCACCGTCTAAATATATGCATCAGTGGTTTGCAGAGATACACCAGCAACTGTGATATATATATATATATATATACACACAAAAAAAATAGTTCTGACTAATCTATTACTTTTGAAAACAGAAGGACAGACGCACAAACACAACATTCACCAAAACGACAACAGAAGTAGCATTGAGCGTACAAGCCTGAATAAATAAACCTGTCTGTATCC
The DNA here is from genome assembly GCA_029822895.1 of Maxillicosta whitleyi. Taxonomy (NCBI): domain Eukaryota; kingdom Metazoa; phylum Chordata; class Actinopteri; order Perciformes; family Neosebastidae; genus Maxillicosta; species Maxillicosta whitleyi. The sequence goes on from JAPSES010000115.1 coordinate 2,367,231, forward strand.
AGATAAAAGATAATGTGAAAAACAGAAAAGAGCTGCCTATTGTCATCAGCCTCCCACCACATTTTATTTAAAGCATAACAACGTTTCTCAACAACAGTTCAGGCAGAAGTAGAGCGTGTGCTTCAGGTGTTCTGCTTTCACTGTGGGCTCTGGATGATGATAGGCCAGATGGAGGCTGAGGTAACCGGTAAGTAGTACCACCATTCTGCACAGGTGGAGACCAATCAAACTGCTCACATCTGGAAAGAAAACTGAGGAGGAAGACAATCAGTAGCGAAGAAAAGTACACAAAAGCAACACTAGGTGCTTTTCCACTGCCCAGCATGCAACAGCCATGTTTACATGTGATCAATATTCTGGTCTTTGCTCATGTTCTGGAAAAAAAAAAAAAAACGTGATATTTCTACTAAGCTGTTGACATGGCTAATGAAAATGAATATTCCACTAATATTAGTGATTTTATGCAGCTGTGCACACTGCAATTAACGTAGGATTTTCTAGGATTATTTTTCTTTTCATCCAGAGCTGCATCATTTGACCATGCAAGGCAGTTTCATTTTAATTTTTTGACCCACAGCCTTGAAAAATGTGCAAGTTCACACATAATTAAAGAAAGCCCTGGTGATTTCTTTCACAATTCTTAATATAGGTAGCACTTCTCTTAGGATCACATATCTACCACAGCTTTTAACAGCTGATAAAACCAAAAAGACATATTTATAGTTGCATACATCACTCTAAAACCTGAACAACATCAGCATAAAACACATCTTAATCAGAAAATACTGAATTTAGAATCAGGCAGGATGTGGAATACCCTTAGGACCTTATTATTTATGCAGCCCATATCAAACTATGTGTACGTAAACAAAGTCACCCGTACATCCTATAAACAGTATCTCTTAATTTTTTTTCCCAAATTACTGTGTATTTAGTTGTAAACAACCACCTGATGATGCATCAACTACAAAGCCTTCATCTTAGCTTGTTAGCTCTTTGCTAGCTTCTTTAAATCACTTCATTTTGTCATAATCACAAAAGCACAGAGAAAGCCCTTGAAAAGACATGAACCATACTTTCTAACACTTCTGAAATAATGAATGCCCTTGAAGATACTTGATTATTTATTGAAATTATACCACCCAAATTCATCATATCCTTCAGCTTGCAGCATTCAATCCCAGAATCACCGTGAAAATTAATCTCAAATCTAAGTCGGAATGGAGAATATCATAATTGTACAGTCTCATATGTGTCTAAACAGCACCATCATGATGTGGTCTGGAAATCTGAATTCATTTTGAAGAGAAACTTTAGCAGTAAGTCGAAGAAGATGAGGCATTTCAGTAATTTTTCAGTAAAAATAACTTTGATCCTCTCTGCTCAGGTAGAAGTACGTTCTTTAATGGTTGATTCATCTCCATCTTTGACGTCGCTGTGTGTCAAGTAGCACTATCTTTTAACAGATACAGACACTGGTTCATTTGTAACACACTGTCTTGTAGTAGATGTATAAATTATTGAGGCTATAAAAAGAAGTTTATTGTGGAAAATGGGTGTTTTCTTTGTTTGCGGGACAAAATAATGATAGAATTAACACATTTGTTTACAAGTTTCAGTCAAGAACTTGTGACAGTGGATGAAAACGCAAATGTTCTGTGATTATAAGGAACATAATCCAATCCAACTTTATTTACAAAGCACTTTGGTCCACTGTGGTTGTTTTAAAGTGCTGTACAGAAGACTAAAAGCACAGTGAGTAAAATTCATCAAAAAGAATTAAAAAACAAGAGGTTCCAGGCACAACAAACCCCGCCCCTCGCATGTGTTGGAGCTTATTTTGGCATCGACCCAGCTGATGTCATCAAGTCTATGCGTGTTGTGATGTCAACATATCAATTGCCTCTCTATGTGTGCTAAGTGTTAAGTAAATTGAAACAAAATTCATGTTTTTATAGACATCTGAAATTTTGCTTAAGTAAATGGGAGGAAAAAAAACAGGAAAAAAAAAAATCATAAAAAAAAAAAATTGACTTTGAACTACTTTTCCCAAAATGTAACCACAGCTATTCTGGGTCACTGGCAATCTATAACCCCAATTTGGTATGAATTATTCAATGAATTATATTATTATTCAATTATTCAGTTTTGGTGTTACAGACATTTGAAATTTTGCCTGTTGTAGGTAAATGGGAGTGAAAAAAGTTTTAAAAATTCATTTAAAAAAAAAAGAACCTTTACCAACTTTTCCCAAAATATAATGGCATCTATTCTGGGTCACTGGCAATCTAAAAACCAAATTTGGTATGAATTATACCAATAGTTTTGCTTCTACAGTGTTAACAAACAAACAAAACAAAACAAAAACAATACTCCTTGTAACAATAAAATCAAATAAATAAGAAGTTAAAATATTACAACGTGAGCAAAATACCAACATTACAAGACTGTCAAAAAGCCAAAGATAACAGGTGGGTTTTAAGAAGAGATTTTTGTAACAGACAACGAGGGGCAGTTATGTGTAGAGGTAGGTCATTCCATTCTGGAACCAGCAACAGCGAAGATCCCATGTCCTCGGAGCGTACGCTTTGTTCTCGACACCACCAAGAGCAGCAGATCAACTGATGTTAGAGAGCGAGTCGGTGTGTGAGTATGAAGGAGGTCAGAGAGGTCAGGTGGTGCAGACCCTGGAGGCGTTTAAAAACAAATAAAATTATTTTGAAGTGGATTCTAAAATAAACAGGCAGCCAACGGAGCGACGCTAAAGCTGGAGAAATGTGCTCATATTTACAAGTGTCAGTTAGAAGATGTGTTACAACTGAAGCTCTTTGTTTTGACTCGACAGGGGATGTCAAAAACACCATTTTAACCAATTAAAATATATAATAACACAAACACAGAATAGATGCATGCCTCCCCATGCAAGCAATTATCGATGGCAAATATGGTGGAAAAACACATTTAGTCTGTAAAAGAACATTAATTGTTATAAAATATGATGTGTAATGAATCAATCCCTAATAAAAAGCAATGACAATAAACATAATAATTATACATTTAGTAAATACATTAACAATAACACAAAAACCCCCACTAATAAATGACTAAATATAGTAAGTTAAGTTAAATATAACCCTAAATATCACCTCTTAATCAAAGCTGGTATTACATTATATTATATTTGGCTGGCACTTTTATCCAAAGCAAAGGCATGTATAGCCTTGCAAAAGGGCCGACCTGGGACTTGAACTGGCAACCTTCCGCACCAAAGTCAGCAGTGCAAATAACTAAGCTATCCTGTTGCCTTAAGGGTGCGTTTTTTTCCCCTCAAAGGGCAGTAGGTGAAATAAAATCATTATCGGGAGTGAAAATGTGTATGAAATTTGGGAGAAAATGGCTAAATATTCTTATATTTAAACATAGTTCCTGATATGTTTACTGGATACGACGTTATTGTACAAACAGTTCGGCTTTGGACTAGATAGAGGGGTGTGTAAACAAACAAGCAGAAAGGAGGGGGGGAAAAAAGAACATCCATTGTGGCGTGTAAGTGATAATAACTCAATCTGCCGTTTGTTTGGTTTAACTGTAGGTCTCTTCTCAAGTCCTCAGCAGCGATTTCCACTGTTGGGACTATCAAAGCCCCTGGGCTCTTGTGTTTGTTGATCTTAGAGTCTGAACCAGCCAATTACAAGGAGCTGAACAGCCTTGATGTCCACACATGTCAAAATTGAATAATGTCATGCCTATAGCTACAGGCCTGACTTCACACAGAGAGCATATCAGCTGCTTGCCTGTGGGTGGATTAGACATCCTCAGGCAGATGTGAGACTACATAAAGGACACAGGATGTGAAGAGCTCCGAATTTCCATCTGATGTCAGACGATAATAATAAATGAGCCTGAGCCCTGTCTGATGTCTGTTTGTTGACAGGTTTCTTTCACCTAAGAGTTCCTGAGTCATCTGCTGTGGGATCAGCTGTCGGACGAATCAAAGCCCATGACTTGGACATTGGTAAAAACGCCGAAGTGGAGTACACCATTGTGCCAGGAGATGGAGGTGCCATGTTTGACATCACTACCAATGAACACAACCAAGAGGGGATAATCATCCTCAAGAGGGTACGTACGCCCAGAACATATTTGTTTTTTTTCCATTGTGTGGCTTTATATTCACAAAGTATAGGGTAGAAATATAGTGTACGGCTCTGTGTTTTTTCAGAGGGGGATGCTTCTCTTTTGAACACACCACCCACGTACGACTGTGATAGAATAAAAACCGACAATGTGACACATTTTGACAGCACAATGCTATATAAAGAAAGTCAAACAAACCCAACGTCAAAATAGCATGCAAGAAATACATGTGAGAGGATAGAAAAAAAGTAAACTTGATTTTGTTTAGACTGTCAAAGTCCGAGTGTGTTAATGAGCATTAAATAATCAACAAGGGAAAAAGAAACAGAATATACTAATCAGATATAAATGTTTATTTATATATTTGTTTATTTCTTACCCCACACCCCAAAGGGGAGGCAAGGACTATTGTTTTTGGTTCCATTTGTTTAATGCAGATGCTATTTGCACCCGGGTGTTCCTAGACAAAAACGCTATTTCCACCCGGGTCTTCATACTCGATAATGCGTATTTACACCCATGGTGCAAAAAGACATTTGGTTACTATTTGCACCCAG
>JAPSES010000115.1:2378449-2390355 GCA_029822895.1 Maxillicosta whitleyi
ACACACACACACACAAACAAATGGTTAAATTAAAAAAAAAATCCTAACATTGTGATACTAAGTAAAAAAAAAAAAAAAAAAAAAAGTCATTTCTAATGAAAATTCTAAAAAACAAAAAATTGTTTTAATAAATAAATAACATTGAGGAACTTACTGTAAGTTACAATTCTGAGCTCAAGGGATGAAGGTTAGAGTCTATGACCTTGAAAAATTATCCAGTAAACAATATTGAAACAGGAAAAACTCATGAAAACATACTGCACATTTATTTTTTCCACTTAATGAATATCATCACAATACACAGGTGTATAATAAGCTACAATACATGCAGGGGGTAGGGACTTGTTTGTTTATTTGATCACTGCATGTTGCTTATACACTGTTAACCATAATGTTAGAATAATTGTGTTTTCAGACACACTACTTTTTTTTTTTATTCCTGCTTATATATATTTATATATATCAGTACTCACCTTTGGCCAGGTGTAATGATTAGGCTACATACTGAGTCCCACTTATACTTTATCTATCAAAATAAATCACACTAGAAAATCATATCATGAGAAAAGAAAACATTTTTTCCATCTTTACGGGTCACATTGTATGCTAAGCTATGTTGTTTCCTTGTATATTCTAGTGGTTGTATGAGGGATTAAAGTGGCACAAGGTTATTTTCTGGGCTATATTTCAGAAAAGGTCACTACAAATATCACACTAGGAATTATACTCCAATAATAATAATAATAATAATATCAATAATAATAAAGTATACCTATCCTTTTCTATGCTAGAAAAAATAATATGTATTAGTGAATAATGCAACAAATCTAGAGTATAAATATATTAATGTAAGTTGAATGAATGTTGTGGAAAATCAAAAGCAGCAGGTGAAGGTAGAGTATGTGTTGCCCACAGATAATGTGTTGAACAAAAAATGTGCTTCAGTAAAATACAGCAGTAAATGTGGTGGGAACACCTCATATTCCATCGTGAAAGGTACAAAAAGAGAAGTTTAAATTCAAGGTTAGTACACATAAAACACAATACTCTGCCTCAGGTGCACGAGTCTTAAAAATCTGTCCTTCTATGTCTTTTTTTTTTTTAAACCATGTTCTAGTAAGAATACAAAGACAGACTTCAGCACCATGGACAGAGGCAGAGAGCTGTTTGATTTACACTGAAAACTTGACATGTTTCAGAAATGAATTTTAATCATGTAGCACCCGAAAATAGTGCCCCATGATTCATTGATTCTGCAAAAGGGAAGTTTTTCAACTCCTACAGAACAGCACGTTCGAGTGACTGATGTTATAGTGTGGCGTGGCATTTAAGAAAAAGAGTCCGTCGTCACAGAGTGAATGTAAAAACATTTGCATACAAAACAAATATCTGCTGATTGTGTAGATTGTCAACGCTCGAATTTTTCCTGTGTTTGGACTCCCCTAAAGCCAGAGTCATTGGCGGTGCTGAAGCAATAAGCCTTTTTCATCTTTCATTCCATCAATTAAGGACTTAATTTCAGTAAAGCCAGACAGTGACTGCAGTCTAATTTCTCTATCCGAAATGTCATTACTGGGCTGTTTGAACAGTAAATCATTTTATTGGATGGAAGCTGTTACTGCCTTTCAGCCTTGGTGAGATACTAGCAGACAGTACCAGTAATGAACAAACTGCTAACTTGACTGAAGGACAGAAAACAGTGGTGAGTGCAGGTTGAATACGAAAGTTGCAACACCAAGGTCTGCATTAAACTCCAGAGAAGAAAACACTGACGTAATATGGTGGAAAATTACAAAATGCCCTTACTTTGTCATCAAGTCTTAGACATATATATAATTTCTTTATTTCCATCAGATAATTCCAGTGTATTATGGTTTTAACTCGATACCATTAGAAACTGAGAGCCTATCCAGTAGCATGACACCCACTGAGCCTCGCTCACAGACAGGAGTTGAATCTAATCTATTGATTATAGTGTTGAATGTTCCAGTGGGAGGTGAAATGAGTTATTTTAGGCCATGGTGTGAAAGGAGTCGAAACATGGAGGAGAGAGGAAACAATACCTAAAAACAGCACGACATCCAGGTGCCCAGTACAGACAAATAACACCTCACCAAGCAACCAGGCAGGGAGCAACGCGGACGCCAGTGACCGTCTAGGTATGCATGTGCTGCGAGTAAGTGAAGGAATACAAAGAGAAAAAGAAGGCAAGAGACAGAGTGACAAAGAGGTGGCTGATGTGGTGCTTGGAGTCGATGAAGTGCCTTCTCTCTGGTGGCCTGGGGAGGCGTGGGTGTAATAGATTAAACTAGTGTCTCGGGGCTCATCCCATGGCTAACCCTGTCCTATTAAGAGTGGCAGTGTGAGTCTTTCACAGTCACTCCACTTCACTGCAGTGTGGACAGAGCTCCTGGCAAGGCTCTCAGATGGCACTCCACTGTTGTGAGCACTAGGGGGATGGAGATGCTCTGAGGCAGCCAAGGACACAAACCGATGTGACTGATGGCAACACAATAAAGTGAGCATCTCTTCTCCACAGTGTTAGGACCCCCCGGTATTCAAAGGGACATCAAATGACTCTCTGGAGCATGTAAGCTTTTCTCATTGTGCTCTGTGGTCAGTTGTCTGCTGCTAGCACGGTGGTGGCTAGGGCTCTTTAGCATTTTCTGCATGGAAGGATCTCGCTAAACTGTCAGTTGATGGCTGCTGTGACCTTATAAAGAACTTACTCATTCACAACAGAGATATTAAGCCGGGCTCAAACCAATGAGTCATAAGTGCCTATCTCATGTCTCGGTAGACTGTTCTCACTGAGGCAGCTTCATATCACTGAAATAATGTGCATAGCTTATTGGGCATTATTTGACCTCACTGCAACAGACAAATCTTTAGCTTTTTGATGATGGCTGCTGTCCAGTGTTGGAGGGAAGGGGGACACTTTGAACTACTTTGCACTGGCAGAAGATAAACAGCAGCAAAGCTATCCTGGGAAAAAAAAAAAAAAAACGAAAACAAAAAAGTAGTTGGTGCAGCTGTAATGGTCAATTGAGGTGCGTATTATAACACAATTGTATACAAAAAGTTACCCCATCCCCACCTCCAAAAGAGATAGCTGAGTCTCATTGTTATTAATATAAATGAAATGTAGTGGAAAAACAGTCAAATAAAAAAACAACCTGTAAACCAAAGACTAAAACACACTGCAATGAAAGCTGAAATGAAAATCAATAGCAGTTATAATTATTTTACTTTTCCAATTTAAACCATTTAAAAATGGTTTTCGCTGAGTTCTGAGTGATAATTGTTTTTAGTTTCAACAGTTAGAACATTTGCACCATATGAGGTCATCATCAAACAATGGTTTTGATGACATATATTTCTGCCTCCTACCTTTTTTAAAGTCACATTGTCTTCCACTGTAATGTGAAACACTAAAAGGAACATTTAATACTAACCTAATACTAACTTTTTTCTTTTTTTTTACTTCTTCAGACTCAAATACACAGGGCACATAATTACATTTATCAGTCAATAATTGAATGCATACAGCAGTTCACACCATAAATATCAACTAACGAGACTAACAAACAGCCAATGAAATAACAGACTGAATAACATGTGATATTCATTGTTTGCACATGACTGTTTTATGATAAAGAAAAACAAACTCCAAAAAAATCTTAAAATCTCTTAAAATCTTCATGTGCTGCATCAGTTGAGAGCTTACATGTTAGCTGTTGGCATAGTTCTGTTTATTGACGGACAACAGCCGCAATAAAATAACAAATAACATCAGTTTGTGTTCGATTCCAATCCACTTTATTTATATTGCATTTTAAACAAAAATGTTTCCAAAGTGCTGCACATAGAATCATAAAAACAATAAAACAAATAAAAGACAATGCACTAAAAAATAAGAAATAAGTGCATGAAACTACAACAATGCTATAAATAAAACAATAAAGTCAAATAATTAAAAAATAATTGAATCAATAAAAGACACAGAGGACCAAACAACTCAGTCAGAGAATAAAAACACTCCACTGTGGGCGCGAGGCATTCCAAAGTCTGGGGGGTGACCACAGAGAACCCCCCCCCCCACACACACACACACACACACACTCACACATAGTTTTAAGTGTATCCTAGGGCATGCGCTGGGGTATTAATTCATATGAGGTCTGTGGCCAGTCCATTAACAGCTTTAAAAACAAACAATAAAATCTTAAAATCGATTCTAAAACTAAAAGGGAGCCAGTGCAACGACTCGAAGACTGGTGTAATATTTTCTTGTTTTTCATCCCCGGTTAAAAGTTATGCCACTGCGTTCTGGACTAAATGCAGACGAGACAGCGTTTTGTGGCTAATACCCGAATAAAGTCCTTTCCGGTTGTCCAGACGCTTTAAAATAAAAACACTGCTCAACAAGGTCAAAAGATAAAAATGTCTTTACATTTGGTAAAAGATGACGAAGATAAAAACACGATTTTAAAATGGCCTTGATCTGTTTGTCAACTTTAAAATCACAGTGACTTTGAGACGCACATAATCTTTGGCGGTTCTGCACTTCTATAGTTCTTTTCTACACCTCGGTACTTGAAGCACTTTACATAGCCTCACATTCACACACACTCATACACCAGTAGGTGGCTACTATGCTAATGCACCATACAGCTGACAGCTAATCTGGCCAATCGGGTGTGGAGCTAGACGTAGAGTTTCCGTACTCCTATAAAGTACACCGAGTTTCCAGAATCAAACAGACCTGACTTAGAGAGAGGCGAAGCTCTGTTCCTTTGTACCTAAAATTCAAACAATGCATTGCCTGATCGAAGCAAAATCTACTCTCCAGTCTTTTGTCGCCTCCACAGTACTACTGGGAACAAGTTAGATTTCAGTGTCTTGCTCAGGAACACTCTGACATGCGGAAACCACGACTTGAACCACCAACCCGTTGGTCATTGGACAACCCGCTCTACCAACTGAGCCACAACCACCCATTAGTCACTTCCACACATCATAACTCCTGTCTTTCCCCTGTTTAGTTTTTCAAATTTCTAGGCTAATGTTGTAGAAAATTTATGGCCACAGGTGAGAAATACCTCTGGTCTCTTTGATGTTCTTCCACAACTGTAATCTGGAAGTTGAATTTATGTCTCTGTGTTCCCATCTCGGAAGTGGAGCTTCACTGAGTAAATGCAAACAGATTCAAAGTCAAAGTCTGACATCAGGTAGAATTTGATTTGCCTTTTCTTATAGTAAATAAACACTGAGTAGATATCTGCACAAACAACTGCTATTTTTGCTTTGGGAGAATTTATATCATCGTTCTTTATATGACCAAAAATAGATTGGATTTATATTTTGAACATTATTCTTGTAACAGCAGAAGCCCCTCTTCCTGGTTTTGTCCCTGATAGGGTATGTTTTTACCAGTGTCTGTCTGGATTGGACTGCATATATAGACATGCAATTATTAGTTTATAATACATACATATGTAACCTTTTCCCAGTATATGTTGATTATTTCCTAGAATGTCCAAAATTTCCATTCACATGTACTTTTTTGTGCACTATGTTTGGAAAACTTTCCATGGGTGCACATGTTTTTTTTTGTGGTTCTCCCAAGAAAAAAGTCAATTGCTCTGGTACAGTCTTTACATTACACTAAGATTAACGTCTGACACGCAAATGAATTCTTCTGATTAAAATATTGGTTTCTAACACCAGACTAACTGACGTCAGATAGACAGTCGACTAGGGGTGTCAGGGGGCAGTGGCTGTTCTTAGAGATCGACATGTGGTATGCTGCACTAAAGATGTGTTTGGAATTGTCCAAATGACACCAGAACCGTCACATTTTTGTCTGAACCATGGATCAACAAATGGCAGCAAACAGAAAAACATAGTAATTTTGTACGTCCATCAACCTCACAATCAATCTGAGAAATGCTTTGTGTGTGTGTTTTTTTTTTTTTTAACATCATTAATTTACTTAGAGCTGTTTCCAACAATGAAAACTATAGTATACATTTATATTTTTCTATCATTTCAGCCTTTTTATACAGGGCTAGTATAACCTGTGAACACAAGATAATTTGTAATAATTACAGAGGTCGTCTGTGATCTTAATCTTGTACAAATCAGCCATGTCTCTAATTGCCTAATGATCGCTAAATGTCTCTAATTTGTAAAAGTTAAATCCTTCAGAAGAGTGACATCTCAAAAGATGATGAAATGGATGACATGGCAGATACAGTAAAGAACATTCCTCTGTCTTTTAAGTTATCTGTATTTCGTGAACACCAGAAATTAGGAATAAATTTCAGTAAATCCGAGTAAAAACTGACATTTTTTTCATCCTGAATGCATGAAAAAGCGAGGTGGAGGGTTCATTTATAAATCGCCAGAGATCCATGAATTTTTGCCACAATAGAGCTTTTCAAGGTTGAAGGTTAAGGTTAACTCGCATTATTATCCCCGTAGGGAATGTCAGTCTCTGCATTTTACTCATGCTAATGCACACACGGTATCTAGCATTAGCATTAGCATTAACACACAGCACACATGCGAGTCAATAAGATGCCATTGAAGGCACTTGGGGATGAACTTCAGACAATTAACCTATTTGTATCTATTTTTAATCCTCAAAATTATACTTTAAATGTACATCTTTGCTGCTAACTGTGAATTTGAAAGTTATTCATTAACGTTTTACATCCTCAATTTGTCATATTCTGCAGATTCGCCCCATTGATGTTAGTTTTCACTGACTCTCTACTCTCTCTAGTGGTCACAGTGGGGGTTTTTTAAACACTTGGGTGATAAATATAGGTTATTTTAAAATATTTTAAACTTTAAAGGCCTAAACATCCACCAGTAACCAAAAGCATCTACTGAAATAAAATACTTAATAACTCTTGAACCACTAATCCTATCAATACATGTAAATAATTTCAGTAAAAAGTAGTTTCTCAGCTTTTCATCACTATGAGATATGATCATTTTGGATGCACAGCGGCTCCATAGTGAATGTGGAAACACCATCATCTTCTGCAGCATTGATTCACCAGTAAAGCCATGTAAATGACAGTGATTGTTTTATGTTCAGTTTATAATATATTTTCCTGAAAAGGCCATTTTTATGTGTTACATACAATAACCTTTGAATATACTCAGAGCTTCTATGAACACTTACATGATCAGTTAATTAAATATCGGAAAATACGTGATTTCAACTGAAAATGCAAAAAGAAGAAGATAATATTATGGTAAATGATGATAAATCGCTCGGGGATGGTTCGATGTAAGGGAAGTCACTACAAAAATAGTTGTAGATCTTTAAATGATGGTACAAATTCTACATACGGCGCCTTTAACTTGTCTAAAAATGGCCTTAAGGAGTCTAGAATCCCTACAGAAATGTGAATGCAGCTGAAGCATGCATAGTTCACAACTCGCCGACATTGCTGCTGTCATATGGGATCAGGAGGTTTTGGCCTCAGTGGAATTAAGCATCCAGACATGGCCTAATGCAGCTTTGTGATGAAACAGTTTTGCTCACACAGCTGCAATTAGACAAGTGTGATATTCCAGGCATGTTTGGTTTAGCTTTGATTTGCTCCCAGGGGATAAAAACATGTGAGGGGGTGTTAATGATTCATAAGTTGTATTGTAAATATATAATGCTGTGTTTAAAAGGATTTAGGGCCACTCCACATATCGCAGATTAAACAGCATCAGCAGGCTTTTTCACCCTATTTAATCTTTAGCCTGTTCAGGTAATACCTGCATTCATCAAAACAACAACAAATGAGTCTGTTAATGACTTGATAATGATTCTTCAAGGGGAACGCTAGAGTCACCCATGGGTGTTGGCAGAAGGCCATTGAACTCTGCTATTGTTGTAGCGAAGTGAACACACAGACAAACTGAGAACATATTAAATATGCATATCATCCTGTTTCTCCTATCCCCAAAATAACCAGCAAGCTGAAAAAAAAAAAAAAAAAAAAACAGCTGCAACTAACACTTTACGCCACGCAGGGAGAAATCTGTGAGGAAGGGACCAAAAACAGAGTATCAAGTTAGAAATAGAATTCATCTTATGGATTTACTCTTGTTTTATCTGTGTAAATCATTGATAAGCGTTTTCGTTGTTTTGTTTCCACATGTGAATCTCACCATGTAAGGACGTTCTAATGTGCGTGAGACATAATACTGTACCTCTGAGACTGCGGAGCCTTGATTAGTCCCTGTTCTTTATTAACAAATTCCCTTGGAACATAACAGGTTCAATTGGCAAGAAGAAAAAAAAAAAAACTTCCTTCATTCAGTATCACTGGCAGTGCAATGAAGGTGCACATTTACATATCAAAGGGCGCAGCACCATGTCTAGAATTTCAAGTGTGTTCTGTTGTGATGTTGAAGAGCAGCAACACTGACATGAGAGGAACTCGGTCTGTCCTCCTTACAAATTCCACTGCTGATACACTTCCTTGTTGTGTCCGCAGTAGCCCATAAAAAGGTGCATAACAACCGGGGCTTTAATGAGACACTTCAAACGTATAATTGAACATGCATAGCTGTTTGCAACTCGGTTAAGGATAATATACGAGTGGATATAGCTAACACTTAGTCATACAGCACTGGTCTGAGCTTATAAGTAGGTCATCTTCGAGGAAGGGGGGAAAAACTTAAAATGATACACGCAGTCTGAGAACGAAGGGCCATTTTCCTGGGAAATTTCCCTCATGGCTTGCAGATCTGATTTGATTCTCCCCAAGTCAAGCGTTGACACATTAGTACGTTTTCTCATTAACTCAGAGTTTCTCATTACCCCCTCCTGGCCCCATTTTATTCCTATTTAACAACAGATATTCCAAACATACTTGCACCATCCTGTGTCTCGGGCATTAAAAAAAAAAAAAAAAATGCAGTGAAGTCTCTCAGCGTTTTTGCACCCAAACCTCAATATGTAAATTAGTCTATGGGATTTGCTTGACAGTTAATCATCTGGCTGTCCATGCATTGTTCCATGGGTATCACAAAGGCTTCCTCCCTCCGACATCTGCTGTGGAAATAAGCTGCAATTTGTTACTGCTATGTCATCTCTTTTTTTCTGTGCCACAACTTAATAAGAACCTGAATTATCAAAACCTTTCAACACATGTATGCAAAATAGTGTGTACAAATGTGTGAAGGACCAAATCCTCAAATCGGCAGTGGTTGAATTAAAAGTAGTGCTTTTTTTTATTTATTATGTTTGGTTTTTGACAAATAGAAAAAAAAAAATCTGAACGATATTATGTCAGCTTGTAAACTCGATGATCTAAAACATCTGTTCCCCAGTGAATTGCTGTAGTAAACAAAACTGTTGTCGTGCAAAGGCAGTTTTCTTTCATCATGAGTAAAAGCGTCTCATAAAATTCATCACTGACACTGATAAATTAGCCTGCCAACAATTCAGAGCTTTGGCAGAGCCTACTTCTACCAAAACACTGGTTCCTGCTTCTCAACTGTTAAAATAACTATCTTTAAGGAACACAGTGGGTGTTATTTATGCACAGTAATTTGGAACCCAGCAAAAGGACTGCCATTGTTGCAAAGTACAAATATGTAAAATGTCAACATTTATGAACCAAAATTATGTTTCCTATCAACTTTTATGTGTTGTTGTTGTTGTTGTTGTGGAACATTATTTAACTTTTATGGGTTGGTTCAGTCATTGGTAGCATTTAGTTTAGGAAAGAATATGGAATAAGTCAACAAAATGACTCAATGTACTTAGTGACATTAAATCAAATCACAACCTTTACCTGACCCTAGGAAAAGTCTATATAATGTAGTTAAAATACAAAATCCAGTCCCTGGTGGCAAAGTCCAATATTTCATGTGTGATTTAACCCATAAAGACCCAAACCTCCACCAGCAATCAAAACCATCAACTGAACTTAAATGTTCCATAGATCCATTAATCCTATCAATACATGTGAATAATGTGAAATGCAGTTTGGTGACTTTTCATGGTCATCAGATATGACCCATTTGGATGTTCAGAGGCTCCGTAGTGACCATGGAAACAGCGTCATCTTCTACAACATTGATTCACCAATAAAACCCATGAAGGTTGATCAATGACAGTGAACAGGGGCGCTTGTTTTTAGTCAGTTATTGATATATTTAGCTGGAAAACGTCACTATTTCTTCAGTTTTGACTTTTTTGAAATAATAACCTATGAATTTTAAAGTTTCATGAACATCTTGATGAAATATCGTAAATTAAGTATAGGAAAATTCATAATTTACAGTGAAATATGCCAAATATTGAAGATAATATGATAAAATAAATTGTGATAAATCACTTAAGAAAGGTTGAGAGGAGAGAGGTTTGGGAACTGCCATAAAGCTACCACTGGGTCTTTGTGGGAAAAATGTTCTGATTCTTAAAGAAAGGTAAATAATGACAAAATATACAAGTATGGATAATGTCACTTGTGATGCCATTGCCTGGGTTGTGGAATGATAATTTTAGAACCAGAAGTTATTATAGAAACAAAATCACAAATTCTCATCTCTTGGCTGGTTTCCCACACCATCAAAGGTAGGCATGTAGTTCAATCCTCCTGTTAGTGCCCTTAACCAAGTCCTTTATGAAGATCCAGTCAGGCCCCAATTACTTACAATTACAGATCAATGCTCGTTCTATTCTAAGTGCTAACGCTAGGTGCTGTGTTTCCCTACAGGGATTGTCAATGGACGATTTGAGTCGCGCATGTGAAGCATTTATCTTTGTTAGCCATCTTTTACGAGTTGCTACAGCAACCTCGCTAGGGCAACTCATACCCTCCACCGTTCAGTTTACTCCAGATTTTGATCACAACATTTGGCAGCTGGATCGGCTGTCAGCTGTGAAAGAAACCAAAACGAGGCACATAAATTGACTTGAAATCGCTTCTGTTTGCTAGAAATATAACTTATATATCTCAGAACTTTACATAATTTGACCCATACAACAGTGATTTGTCTTAGTGAGGTTGCTGTAGTGAATTGTAAAAGATATCCGACAGACATAAATATCGCAATACTTCTACGCATGTGCCACTCACATTGTCCCGAGATGCAGATCATCCCTTGAAAGTGATAACAAAATGAATGAACCTTTGACCTTTAACCTTTGAACCTTTAGGAAATAAGGGTATATCTTGAAAAGAACTCTGAGTGAAACACACCAAGAAACTGCTACTAGTAATTTGCTGAAAACACACTTTTCTGTTGAATGTCAGCAAATAATTCCAGCAGCTTGATAAATGTTAACACATACAGTTGTGTATAATAACAGTAATGTCAACTTTACATAATGTATAAACACACTAATTAGCTCTAGCTGGCCTAATTAGCAGGCTTGTTGACAGACCACATAATGCAGAGCCAATTTACTGCTAACAGTGGCTAATGAAGTTATGCCAACAAACCAGGAATTGTTAGTACGAAGCAATAATTTTAGGAAATCTTCATTTGATAGTCTCAGAGTCGTGTTACTATAATTTTCTGAACTATAACTAGAATTAGTGAGTTAAAATGGATTACGCAAAGATTTATCACCCACATGATTTCATGAATGGGGAAACATTTTGAAGTTGTCTCAACTGGGGGATCATATGACTGGTCACATGAGAGAAAAAATAATAATATACGAAGTAGGTTTTTATTGCTTTAAATGCAATCTAATGTCAGAATTTTATTTTTGATAGATGATGTGTCAGAGTTGATTGTCGCTGGAGGTTTCCATGGCAAAGCAAACATGTGATTGAAAGATGTTGATAGTCAAGATATAGCACACATGTGACCCTGAGTGTGTGGCAATAATAACAGACTGAAACCCAAGGGGGGGGGGGGGGGCAAGT